>PISX010013300.1:0-57320 GCA_004024625.1 Mellivora capensis | reverse complement strand
TGAATCGCCAGGTTTACACACTTCACAGCACTAACCATAGCACATACCCTCCCCAATGTCCATTACCCCACCCCCCTTTCCCGACCCCCTCCCCCCCACAACCCTCAGTTTGTTTTGTGAGATTAAGAGTCACTTATGGTTTGTCTCCCTCCCAATCCCATCTTGTTTCTTTTTTTCTTTCTTTTTTTTTTTAAGCATTTCTTAAGGAGTGGTATTATCGTCTTTATATGGATCTCCTTCAACAGACCGTAAAGTCCTGAGGGGAGAGTTTACATTTGATTTCTCTTTGTGTGATTGATTCGTGGCATACTTTATGGCTTTACGAGTATTTACAGAAGGGCTAAGCTAGGGTTCTGCTGGTCATTAGGCCAAGACCCAGCTAGAGGGGCTAGGCTGGGGCTCAGTGCCCATCGTTCTCCTATTAGCCTCCTGCTTATTTGCTTTTAGGTTTTGCGGCCTTTTTTGCTGCGCCGGGTTAAGGTGGATGTTGAGAAGCAGATGCCTAAAAAATATGAGCACGTTATCCGCTGCCGGCTCTCCAAGCGTCAGCGCTGTCTCTATGATGACTTCATGGCACAGACCACGTAAGGGAGGACAGAGGGTGGGCCCTGGGGCCCTATATTGGAACAGATGTGATTGTCAGTATGCCCCATTTATTTTTCCTCTCTCCCAGAACTAAGGAGACACTAGCCACAGGCCATTTCATGAGTGTCATCAACATTTTGATGCAGCTGCGAAAAGTCTGCAATCATCCAAACCTGTTTGATCCTCGACCTGTTACCTCCCCCTTCATCACCCCAGGAATCTGCTTCAGCACCGCCTCTCTGGTGCTAAGGGCCACTGATGTCCACCCCCTCCAGGTAAGTTGTTCCCAAAGTTATTGGCCCTAGCCCAACCCTGTATCCTTTTTTTTTAGGCTAGAGTCCAATTATTGCATCCTTCCCTTATAAATTGATCACTATTCCCCTGGTTTCATCGTTTTCTATATGTGTGACTTAGGGCAAGCTAATTTTTAATTGATCTCTAACCCTAAGTTTGGTTGCCCTTGAAAGTAGGGATTATAAAGGCCTGTTATCTGCAATATGTTTATGAAAACTGTATTAATATTTTTGAAAGTGCCTGGCATGTTAGTGATACTTAAATACTGTTTTGTTTTCCTGTTCCTTTCCTCTTTTTGGACACTCCCCCCGCCCCCAACCAAACTTTTGATTTTGTTGTGGTAAAATACACAGAGTATTTTTTTTAAGCGTATATATATATTTTTTAAGTGTATATTTTAGTGGCATGAGTATATTCACGTTGTGCGACCACCACCACCATGCATCTCCTAAACTTTTTTCATCTTTCCAAATTGAAACGCCATGCACACGAAATAATAACTCCTCATTCTCCCCTTTCCCCCAGTCCTTGGCAGCCACCACTGCTTTTTCTAAGTTTGACTCTTCTGGGTACTCATATAAATAGGATCATACGTATTTGTCCTTTTGTGACTGGCTTATTAGCAGATTGTCTTCCAGGCTCATCCATGTTGTAGCATGTGCCAGAATTTCCTTGTTAAGTGGGTGATGCTGTTTCATACATGTGTCTACATGTCTGTATACATCCACGCTTACACGTGTATATGTCCTGCATTTTGTTCATCTGTTTACCCATCAGTGGACACTTTGGGTTATTTTTGTTTTCTGGCTATTATAAATAATGCTACAGTGAACATGGGTGTACAAATACCAGTTTGAGTCCCTGCTCTCAATTCTTTTGGGGACATAGAATTGCTGGATCGTATAGTAGTTTGATTTTTGATTTTTTTGAGGTAAACCGCTGTAGTATTTTCCATAGTGGCTGCTGCATTTCACATTGCCACTAGCGGTGCACAGGGGTTCTGATTTCTCCACATCGTTGCCAGCATTTGGTGTTGTTTTTTTTTTGTTTTGTTTTATTATAATAGCCGTCTTAACAGGTGTGAGGTGGCAGTACTTCATTGTGATTTTGATTTGCATTTCCCTAATGCTTAGTGATGCAGAGCATCTTTTCCTGTGCTTATTGTGTATTTCCTTTGGACAAATGTTTATTTGGCGTATCTGCCTGATTTTTTTAATTGGGTGGCTTTGTTGTTGAGTTGTAGGAGGTCTTTATATGTTCTGGTTGTTACCTCTTATCAGATACATGATTTGCAAATGTTTTGTCTCATTCTGTCTTATCTTTTCATTTTGTCGGTAGTATCTTCTGATGCAGTCCTATGATCAGTTTTTTTTTTTGTTGCCTGTGCTATTGGTGTCATATCCAGGAAATCATTGCCATATTGGTCCATCTGACACCATACTTTTGTGTTTTTTCTACCAGCGGATAGACCTGGGTCGGTTCAATCTTATTGGCCTGGAGGGTCGTGTCTCTAGATATGAAGCTGACACATTTCTACCCCGGCACCGCCTCTCCCGCCGGGTACTGCTAGAGGTGGCCACTGCTCCTGATCCTCCACCCCGGCCCAAACCAGTCAAGATGAAGGTCAACAGGTACCAGGGCTGAGGGATAAAGGGATGGGTTCCTAGAAAAAGTGGCTACAGCTGGCTGGGGGCAGAAATTGGGGTGGAAAGGAGAGAGTTGGAGGCTAGGCTAAATGTTTGTATGGGATGGATGCAAAGTACTGGAGGAAGTTGGGGGGAGAAGAGGGTCCTGGGAGGCGCCCTTGTGTTTGTTACTGATGCCCCCTTTTTCTGCTTGGTGCTTTTTGTTTATCTTGGATTTCTTTCCCTCTTTTTCCTTTGTGTCCTTTGCCTTTATCTCCTTTGCTTTTGTAATGTTTGTCTTATGCTTTTGCTTCATCTTCCTTATTCCTTTCTTTTCCTGTTCCTATTCTCCTTCCCTCCCTACCCACCCTTTTGATTTTGTCCTTATAGGATGCTGCAGCCAGTGCCCAAGCAGGAAGGCCGTACAGTGGTGGTGGTGAACAGCCCACGGACCCCCATGGGCCCTGTCCCTGTCCGACCCCCTCCAGGCCCTGAGCTCTCCACCCAGCCCGCCCCTGGCCCAGCCCCCCCAGTGCTGCCAGCACCACTGATGGTGTCGGCCTCGCCTGTTGGGCCCCCGCTTATTCCGGCATCCCGGCCTCCTGGCCCTGTTCTGTTGCCCCCACTGCAGCCAAACAGTGGGCCTCTGCCCCAGGGTGAGTTACAAGGGGGCCAACCTGCTGGGGGGTTACCTCAGGCAGATTGTTCATGTTGGGGAAGAAGTAATGAAATTAGTGTCGAGGGAGCTAAATTGGAGACAGAGTTATGGTGGTTGTTGGCTTGGGAGCGTATGTGGAGATTGCTGGGAGCAGGCTAAGGCTCCAGTCGGTATATTTGACAGATGTTTGCTTTGTGTCTGCAGTGTTGCCATCCCCCCTGGGGGTCCTTAGTGGGACCTCACGGCCGCCTACACCAACCCTGTCCCTGAAACCGGCCCCACCTGCTCCTGTTCGCTTAAGCCCTGCCCCGCCTCCAGGCTCCTCCAGCCTGTTGAAGCCCCTGACAGTGCCACCAGGCTACACTTTCCCTTCCGCTGCTGCCACCACCACTTCTACCACCACCGCTACTGCTCCCACCACGGCAGTGCCAGCTTCTACTCCTGCACCGCAGCGCCTCATCTTGTCTCCTGATATGCAGGCTCGCCTGCCCTGTAAGTTCTCAGTGGTCTGTGAGTGAAGGCTTTGAGATGAGAAGAAGGTTTATATGCTATAGGGCTGGAGAAAAGCTCAGGAGTGTAAAAATGTAAAATTCTAGGTAGCTAATGTACGTGAAGTATCTTGCTGTATGCTGGAAATTCATAATCAAGTAAGAGCTGTCAGGGAGTTCTCAGGCTAGTGTGGGAGATGACCCAGAGATGAGTGAATAATGGTAAACCTAGCAGTGGAAAGTTTATTTGGGGTTAAAGGGCAGCATGGAGTTGGGGGTGGTGATGAGCTCAGTATGATGGCAGCCCATTAGAAAATATAAAGGAGATTGTTAGGCAAACAAGTGGGATTGAAAGTAGCAGCACATTGAAGGCTTAAAGCCTGAGTTTACTGAATTTGGTAAATTGAGGGGGAGGGTTGGAGGAAGTGGAGACGTGTGCTTCTTGGGGCAAAGTGGTGTTCGAGTCATCCTTGGGTATATTCGGCCCTTTCTTTGTTCCCAGCAGGTGAAGTGGTCAGCATCGGGCAGTTGGCCTCACTGGCACAACGTCCAGTGGCTAGTGCAGGGGGGAGCAAGCCTCTCACCTTCCAGATCCAGGGCAACAAGCTGACTCTGACTGGTGCGCAGGTGCGCCAGCTTGCTGTGGGGCAGCCCCGCCCGCTGCAAAGTAGGTAAAACCCACCCCCTGTCCTGCCTTTTTTCTCCTCTTCTTTGTCTCTTTGTTTTTGTTGCTCTTTTCAGCCATCAGTCTTAATGTTTCTTTCCCTAGCTTTTGGTGGGTGGGGCCAAAGAGAACGTTTGGAGGGGTCTTTTGAAAAAGATAGGGTTGACATCATTCTAGAGAAGTTATCCCCTCTCTGTTCTTTCCATTTCCTCTTGCCCTTGCCTCTGTCCTCCTCCGGCTGATAGCTGCTTCTCTTTCTCTCTCTCTTCCCTTAACCCAGGGAATGTGGTGCACCTGGTGTCAGCAGGGGGGCAGCACCACCTCATCAGCCAGCCTGCCCATGTGGCTCTCATCCAGGCCGTGGCCCCGACCCCTGGCCCCACCCCTGTCTCTGTGCTGCCTTCTTCGACCCCCAGCACCACCCTTGCCCCCACTGGCCTCAGCCTTCCGCTTGCTGCTAACCAGGGTGAGGCTCTTGGCCTTCCTACTTACTTAGCCCTTGCTGGCCTTGGTCCCTTCAGGCATGCCCTGGGTTACTGTCTGTCCAGCCTTCCCTCAGTGTTGTTTTCCCTTGCCAGTATCTCCAGTATCTGTCTGCTACCCTCTTGTGCCCCTGGACTATTTCCATCCTTTGGGTCTCTTGTTTCTTTTCTACCTTCCCCTCAATGTAGCTTCCTCTTGCAGTGCCACCAACCATGGTGAATAATACAGGCGTGGTGAAGATTGTAGTGAGACAGGCCCCTCGGGATGGACTGAATCCTGTTCCTCCATTGGCCCCAGCACCCCGGCCTCCGAGTTCTGGGCTTCCAGCTGTGTTGACTCCACGCCCCACATTAACCCCTGGCCGGCTACCCACACCTACTCTGGGTACTGCCCGGGCCCCCATTCCCACGTCCACTCTGGTGAGGCCCCTTCTCAAGCTGGTCCACAGTCCTTCGCCCGAAGTCAGTGGTGAGTCCAGGTGGCTAAGAGCAGATGTTTTTTCCAGGAATAGACATAGGGTAGTCCGGAGGATTTCTTAGTCGCATAGGTTTCTTGTTTATCAGCATACTGACTTGCTTTGTAGTGGGCCCCAGAACTAGGCTGCTGAGGTCTTGCCTTATTTTAGAATATATTTTTTAGAATCTTGGGGGGGAAAGGAAATGTTAAATTGTCAAAGTCCTTGAATCTGATGTCATGGGGTGGGAGTGAAGGTTTTCTGGGAAAGGGATGAAGTGGGGGGGGCGGGTAAGGGAAAGGGTGGGACAGGGTAATAGAGCAAGAAAAGAATTCTGGGGCTAACTCATCCTCTGTCTCCACAGCTTCAGCACCCGGAGCTGCTCCCTTGACCATCTCTTCTCCTCTCCCTGTGCAGTCCTCACTCCCTGGGCCAGCCTCTTCTCCAATGCCAATTCCCAACTCCTCCCCCCTTGCTAGTCCCGTGTCCTCTACAGTCTCAGTTCCAGTGTCATCTTCACTTCCCATCTCTGTCTCCACCACACCTCCTGCCCCAGTGTCAGCTCCAATCACCATCCCTATCTCAGCCCCCCTGCCTGTTTCGGCTCCTGGCTCAGCTCTGTTGACCAATGTGACTCCAACACTGGCACCTGTTGTCTCAGCGGCTCCTGGACCTCCCTCTTTGGCACCAGCTGGGGCTTCCCCATCAGCGTCAGCTTTGACTCTAGGTTTGGCCACAACTCCATCCCTGTCTTCATCTCAGGCACCTGGTCACCCTCTGTTGTTGGCTCCAGCCTCTTCACATGTTCCAGGCTTGAACTCAGCTGTGGCCCCAGCATGTTCACCTGTCCTGGTACCAGCTTCTGCTCTGGCCAGTCCTTTTCCGGCAGCACCAAATCCAGCTCCAGCTCAGGCTTCCCTTCTGGCTCCAGCACCTTCTGCATCTCAGGCTCTAGCCACCTCTCTGGCTCCCATGGTGGCTCCACAGACAGCAATCCTGGCTCCTTCTCCAGCTCCTTCTCTGGCTCCTCTTCCAGTCCTGGCTCCATCACCAGGTCCTGCTCCCCTCCTGGCTCCATCGCAGACTCCGATTCCAGTTCTGGCTTCATCACCTACTCCAGGAACCTCTTTAGCTTCTTCAGTGGTGCCAGCCCCAGCTCCTGTGTTGGCTCCATCATCAACTCAGACCATGGTACCAGCCCCGGTTCCATCACCTCTTCCAAGTCCGGCTTCTACACAGACACTGGCCTTAGCCCCAGCTTTAGCATCCACTCTTGGTGGCTCGTCTCCATCTCAAACCCTCTCTTTGGGAACGGGGAACCCTCAGGGGCCTTTTTCAGCTCAGACATTGTCATTGACTCCAGCGTCATCCCTAGTACCAGCTCCAGCCCAGACATTGTCTTTGGCGCCAGGACCACCACTGGGTCCATCACAGACGCTGTCTCTGGCTCCAGCACCCCCTTTGACTCCAGCTTCTCCGATGGGCCCAGCCCCAGCTCACACGCTGACTTTGGCTCCAGTATCGTCATCTGCTTCACTCCTGACCCCAGCTTCAGTGCAAACATTGACCTTGAGCCCTGCCCCAGTTCCAGTGTCCACCTTGGGTCCAGCTGCAGCCCAGACTCTGGCGCTGGCCCCAATCTCAACACAGGCCCCAGCTTCCCAGACATCCTCCCTTGTGGTTTCGGCATCTGGCGCTGCTCCCTTGCCTGTCACCATGGTATCCCGGCTGCCTGTTTCCAAGGATGAGCCTGAGACACTGACATTGCGCCCTGGTCCCCCCAGCCCTCCCTCCACTGCTACCTCGTTCAGTGGTCCCCGGCCTCGACGCCAGCCCCCACCACCACCTCGTTCCCCTTTCTATCTGGTAAGTTTTCCTCCCTCAGAGAGAGGGAACAGGAACTTGAGGTTTCTTTGGAGTTCTGGTAGAGTGAATGGTACAGAATAATCTTATTTTTTATCTTGGTAAATTGTGCAGTTGGCCAAGTCCCTTCTCTTTCCTGGCTCTTTCCTTTTTTCTGTGTAATGGGAATGATAATCTATATTCTGCTTTTCTCAGAGGAGTAATTGAGGACCTAATGTGCTTTTTTAAAACTATGAAGAATTACTGATACATTCAAGGCTCCCTTGTTACTGTTGGTCTTTTTGGTACTTGCTTATTCTTGAGTCAGTGTTAACATCTGATTGTCTCATTTTACAAATGGAAAAACTAGGCCACTAAGTGAGGTTTTAAAGGTGGCACAACTTGTGAGAACTCAGATGTGTTGACTCTATTGCTTTCTCCTCTTCCGCGCAAGAGGCATTCCTCAGAGATAGGAAAACTTTTTTCAGTTGCTAAAACCATCACAGTTGTCAAGTATATGAGCTTCTGGGGGAAGGGGGTGGCACCATGGAATACAGTTCCCTAAAGATCACAAGCCTTTGACTGATGGTTATCTCTTTTTTTTTTTTTTTTTAAAGATTTTATTTATTTATTTGACAGACAGATTATAAGTAGGCAAGAGAGGCAGGCAGGGAGAGAGGGGAGGAAGCAGGCTCTCCACAGAGCAGAAAGCCCGACGTGGGCTCGATCCCAAGACCCTGGGATCATTACCTGAGCCGAAAGCAGAGGCTTTAACCTGCTGAGCCACCCAGGCTCCAGGCTCCCCTGATGGTTATCTCTTATAGGTTTGTTGGGGTTTTTTTGTTTGTTTTTTACCTCCACGGTTTAAAAGGAACTATGTTTCTTGTCCTTCCATGAATTTTGTGGTAACCATTTTTTTTTGTTACGTGTATGGTTCCATATATGTTTGGTTAAGTTAAACTTACAGCTCAAATTAGAGTAAATAATCCAAGAGCTAATAGGAAGAAAGATCTAGTGAATTGTTCCAGACAAAGGTCCTCTTTGTCTTTCTGTCCCTTTAAAATAAAGGGAGGTGCTGCTTATTCAGAGCTGCCTCTTATTTTTTTCCTCAGCCCCAGGCCCCCACTCCATCAGTGCCATTGACTGCGCCTTTTGGTCTTTTTCTAATGCTGCCAGGTTGGTCTGGCTTGCTGCAAGGAGAGAGAAGAGAGCAAGATCCTAGCCCAAGAGTGGCAGCTGCATGGTCTGTGCTAAATTTTGGTTGCTCTGCAAGTATGTGGAAGCTGCTGCTTCTTTTTTTTTTTTTTTTTTTTTTTTTTTTTAAGATTTTATTTGTTTATTTGACAGAGAGAGACACAGCAAGAGAGAGAGAGAACACAAGCAAGGGGAGTGGGAGACGAAGAAGCAGGCCTCCCACCAAGCAGGTCCTACCAGGACCCTGGGATCATGACCTGAGCTGAAGGCAGATGCTTAATGACCCCCTGTAGAAGCTTCTCAACACTTTTTTTTTTTAAAACACTTTTTTTGTTTAAGCAGTTTGTCATAAAGATCACATAATACATAGTTTACCCACGTAAAGTGTATAATTCAGTGGCTTTTAGTATATTCACATAGGTTGCAACCATCACTGCTGTCGACTTAAAAACATTTTCATGATCCTGAAAAGAAACCCCACACCCTTAGCCATTATCTTCCAACCCTTCCATCTCTCCTAACTTTAGACAAGCACTAATCTTTCTGTTTCTTTAGATTTTCCCATGGAGTCATGGCATATGGTCTTTTGTGACTGGCTTTGTTCATTTAGCGTAAGTTCATCCACATGGTAGCATATGTTGGCGTTTTGGTTTTTTTTTATTGTTGAATAACTTTCCATTGTGTGGCAGTACATTTTATATATCTATTCAGCAGTAGATGGACACATTTGGAATATTTCTACTTTTTGGCTCTTATGAATAATGCTGCCCTGAACGTTCACTTGTAAGATTTTTTGTCTTCATATGTTTCCAGTTATATTGGATGTATGCCTAGGAGCAGAATTACTGAGTCGGATAGTAACTGTGTTTAACTGAGGAGTTACCAAATGGTTTTCCAAAGTGGCGATAACCATTGATACCATCTTACGTTCCCACCGGCAACACAGAAGGGTTCCCAGTTCTCCACATCTTTGCCAACACTTGCTGTTATGTCTTTATGATTATAGCTATGCTGGTGGGTGTGAAGTGGTATCTTGTGGTTTTGATTTGTTTTCCTAATGGCCAGTCACGTTGAGCATCTTTTTGGTGGTTTGCCATTTGTGTATCTTCTTTGATGTTAGGTACTCAGATCCTTTGTGTTTTTAATTTTTTTAAATTTATTTTTATTATTTTTTCTAAGTAAATTCTATGCCCAGTGTAGGGCTTGAATTTGCAACCCTGAGGTCAAGATTAAAACCATGCTCTAGGGACACCTAGGTGGCTCAGTCAGTTAAGCCACTGCCTTCCACTCAGGTCATGATCCCAGGGTCCTGGGATAAAGTCCTACATCGGGCTTTTTGCTACCCAGGGAGCCTGCTTCTCTCTCTGCCTCTGCCTGTGTTTGCATGCGCGCGCGCTCGCTCGCTCTCTCTCAGAAATAAATAAATAAAATCTCTTCAAAACTGTGCTCTACCAACTGAGCCAGCCAGGCACGCCTGCCCTTTTTAATTGGGTTATTTTACTGATTTGAAAGATACATTCTGGATATGAATACCTTTTCAGATAAATGATTTGAAGATATTTTCTCCTTTGCTACTACTTTTGAGAGCTGACCTGCTCTGCTAGGATGCTTTCCTTTTTCACTTTGATCCTCAGGAGCCTCAAGTTTAAGGGAGCAGACAGGAAGGGAGATTTGGGACATTGCTTTTTTTCAGGATCATCTCCTAGGGTTCGTCTCCTTCATTTGTTCATTCTCATAGCAGCTGTTTATTGAGAGCCTGCTTGGTGCCAGATAACTGAGCTAGATAGTGGGTAATTATAGTGAGCAAAGTAAGATACAGTTTGTGTTATGGTTGCAGTTTTGTGGATGGAAGACATTAGTCAAAGACTCATACAGATGTAAAACTACCAATGTGGTGAGTGCTGCAAAAAAAAAGGTAGTTTTTTTAGCCTGTGAAACTTGAAGTGCTAGTGATGGGAAAGGACTGGGTCAAAGTCCTACAAATTTCCTGTCTGCCAGGGCCCTCCCCTTTTCTCTCTTAGGGTGATGAAACCCAGACGCCTGATTAGCTTTTCCCAATTCTACCCCATTCTAGTATGGCCCTTGGCAGAAACCTCCCATGGATTTGATTAGCCACTCTGTTCTGGTCAGTGATTGGAGGAAAGCTTTCAATAATTGTTTCGGATCCACTTCTAAAAACCAAATTAACTTGAATGTTGTGGAGTTTAAATGTTATTTAGGAAAATTCCCAGAAATCATCCATTTTATAAGCTTATTAAATCTTAGTTTTGAATATTCAGGCATTCTATTTTGGTAGCATATAAAGGAAGATCGGGGTTTTTTGGCAGAGAAGTTATTTCATATAACATTATGAAAAGAGTAACTCATTATTGACAGCTTGGAAAAAACCACTAAAAGCATAATGTAGTTTTGAATCCTGTGGTTTCCATAGGTCATGTTTAATTCTGGGATGAATGGTCAGGTTTTTCATGAGGACACTGATCACTTTTTCTGTGTGTGTGTGTATTTGTGTGTGTGTGGTTTTTTTTTCCTCTCATCCCCAGGACTCTCTGGAGGAAAAGCGGAAGCGGCAGCGGTCTGAACGCCTGGAACGGATTTTCCAACTTAGTGAGGCTCATGGGGCCCTGGCACCTGTGTATGGGACTGAAGTCCTGGATTTCTGTACCCTGCCCCAACCTGTTGCCAGCCCCATCGGCCCTCGTTCTCCTGGCCCCAGCCACCCCACCTTTTGGACTTATACCGAGGCTGCCCGCCAGGCTGTACTGTTTCCCCAGCAACGACTAGACCAGCTGTCAGAAATCATTGAGAGGTTGGCAGGGCTAAGTGCTGATGGGAACCGGGTCTTGGGGCCTCTAAGTGGATATAGTGGTTAGGGCTGGTGAAGGTGCACTTTTGGGACCTTTCAGAGTTCCATCTTTTATACTGCTTGCCTTCTTCCTTCACAGGTTCATCTTTGTCATGCCTCCTGTGGAGGCACCTCCCCCTTCCTTGCATGCCTGCCACCCACCTCCTTGGCTGGCCCCACGTCAGGCAGCCTTCCAAGAGAAATTGGCCTGTGAGCTCTGGCCACGGGCTCGTCCTTTGCACCGTATTGTGTGTAACATGCGCACCCAGTTCCCTGACTTGAGGCTCATCCAGTATGACTGTGGTAAGTTCATTGGGCAGTAAGGATCCCTAGACCTTTTTTCCCCGCCTCTGTTAGTAGCAAGACTATATCAAAGGGATGCTATAGCTTGATTTTTGTGAATTTCATTAAACAACAGCCAGTTTTTCAGGCTATGCTTATAGGCAAGATTGAGAAATGTAGACCTCTTATGATGGATTCTTGGCATTCATGGATTTGACTTTGATGAAAGTTGAAAATGTGTGTTAACTCATGCATTTGGTAATTATTTTGTGAGTATCTGTTGTATTTTACACTTGGGATACACTGGCAAATAAGATAGCACAGCAGAGAGTTTTCAGATTCATGGGGAAAGGTGCAAGGTGGTACAAGACTGCACAGTAAATAGTAAGTTGTGTTTTGGGAAAACACAAGGATCTTCCTGTCTTTGGTTAGAATCTTTTTGGTTAGAATGCATTTGGCTGCAAGTAATGGAAAACTGAATAGTGGTTTGAACCACAAGAGCGTTTATTGTTTCCTTAATGAGAAATTCTGAGAATAGTGGTATATGACTGGTTCAGCTTACTGATGTTTTCATGGATCCAGGACCTCCTGGTCTTTCTCCCATCCTTAGCTTTTATCTTCTTATTCTCATGTTTATTTCTTGATGGTTCTACCATAGCTGCCACAACTCCAGGGAGCACAGCAGTGCTCTGAGCAGGAAACAGGGCTTGAGATAAAATATTCTCAGCAAGTTTCTCTTTTGGGGGGGGTAGGAAGAAAGTTCTCATTGACGATGCTTCATAGCTCACTGCTTTAATTTGGACCATATGCCCATCCCTAGAATAATTTCTGACAAAAGGAAATGGCAAAGAGGAACTATGGCTTTTTATTTTTATTTTTATTTATTTTCATTATTGTTTTTTAAAGATTTTAATTTATTTGACAGAGATCACAAGTAGGCAGAGAGGCAAGCAGAGAGAGAGGGGGGGAAGCAGGCTCCCCACTGAACAAGGAGCTAGATGTGGGGCTCGATCCCAGGACCCTGGGATCAAGACCTGAGCCAAAGGCAGAGGCTTAACCAACTGAGCCACCCAGATGCCCCAACTACGGCTTTTTTAGACCAGTCATGATTTATCTTTTGGGGTTGGAATGGGGCTTATCATCCCTGGATCAAGGGATCTCTGCCAGGGTGTCTACAGTGTAAATCAGGTTCTAAATGCAAGAGTATCTATTGGACAGTAGTGAATTGTTTCTGCCACAACCCAGCAGAGATGTTTCTTCAGTAACATGTTTGGAGATTTTGTAAATGGCCTTAGAATGTAAGACAGCAAAATTTTTATTAATGTATGTTCAATAAATATTTTACTAAAAAAACAATTTTGTAACATTTGAAACCATTTAGAGTAAGTAGACAAATTGAAAGTCTTTGTTAAAAGCATTTAAACTGGGACGCCTGGGTGGCTCAGTTGGTTAAGCGATCAGGTCATGATCCCAGCATCCTGGGATCGAGTCCCACATCGGGCTCCTTGCTCGGCAGGGAGCCTGCTACTCCCTCTGCCTCTGCCTGCCACTCTGCCTGTGCTTACTCGCTCACTCTCCCTCTGTCTCTGAAAAATAAATAAATAAAATCTTAAAAAAAGCATTTAAACTGATTCATCAGAAACATTATAGAAGGTATTTCTGTGTTTGATGGGAGATTGAACTAGATAACCTCATAAGATTCTCTCTCTGTGGTTATGATCTTAGGGATCTTCAATCCTTTATGTAGGTCGTAACATCCAGTGGATGTTGTTGATGTCTGCCCTGTGAATCCGTTGTGTGTTTTAGCTGGCATAACTCAGAGTAGCTCCTTAAGAATTTCCTTCCTGCTCATATATCTTTGAGAGTTTCCTTTTTTTCCCCGAGGGTCTGTGTTATCCTATACCCTGTTAGACATAGAAGGTAGATCCTAGACAGGAGCAGACTGAAGAGGGGGATTCCATAAAAGAAGAAAATAAAGTTAAATTTTTTTTTTTAAGATTTTATTTATTTATTTGACAGAGAGAGATCACAAGTAGGCAGAGAAGCAGAGAGACGGGGGGAAGCAGGCTCCCCGCTGAGCAGAGAGCCCGATGTGGGGCTCGATCCCAGGACGCTGAGATCATGACCTGAGCCAAAGGCAGAGGCTTAACCCACTGAGCCACCCAGGTGCCCCAAAGTTAAATATATTTTTAAAAAATATTTAATTAGGGATTCCTGGGTGGCTCAGTCAGTTAAGCCACTGCCTTCGGCTCAGGTCATGATCCCAGGATCCTGGGATCGCGTCCCACATCAGGCTTCTTGCTCAGTGGGGAGCCTGCTTCTCTCTCTGCCTCTGCCTGCCACTTTGCCTGCTTGTGCTCCCTCTCTCTGACAAATAAATAAATAAAATCTTTTTAAAAAATTAGTTAACTTATTTTAGAGAGCATGTGTATGGGGATGGGATGGGGAGGGAGAGGAAGAGAGAATCCAAAGCGGACTCTGCGCTGAGCGTAGAGCCCAACACGGGGCTCAGTCTCACAACCCTGAGATCATGACCTGAGCCGAAACCAAGAGTCAGACACTGAGCCAACCAGGAGCTCCTAAAGTTAATTTTTTTTTTAAAGATTTTTTTTAAAAGATAGTTTTGCTTATTTGACAGAGATCACAAGTAGGCAGAGAGGCAGGCAGAGAGAGAGGAGGAAGCAGGCTTCCTGCTGAGCAGAGAGCCCGTTGCGGGGCTCGATCCCAGGACCCCGAGATCATGATCTGAGCCGAAGGCAGAGGCTTTAACCCACTGAGCCACCCAGGCATTCCTAAAGTTACATATTTTTGATCTCTAATTGAAAGGCTAATTGAAACCCTCAGCTAAAGCTTTTATTATTTTTCAACTAGAGTCTTTCAGTTCTAGCTTCCTATTCCAGCTTATAACAAGCTCCCCATACCCCTCATTTTTCGTCAGGAAAGTTGCAAACATTGGCAGTGCTGTTGCGACAGCTCAAGGCGGAGGGCCACCGGGTGCTCATATTCACCCAGATGACCCGGATGCTGGATGTATTAGAACAGTTTCTCACCTACCATGGCCACCTCTACTTGCGTCTGGATGGGTCTACTAGAGTTGAACAGAGACAGGTAACCCGGACATCTGCAGCCCTTTGAGGCTCACCTCAGCTACTGCCTCCATTTTCCAGACCTCAGAGTCCAGAAGGGGCCCCACTAAGCCTTGGGTCTGTGTGGGTGGCTGTGTCTCCTGATACAGTCTTTTTTCTTTCTCTCTAGGCTTTGATGGAACGATTCAATGCAGACAAACGCATATTCTGCTTCATCCTTTCAACTCGGAGTGGGGGTGTGGGTGTGAACCTGACAGGAGCAGACACTGTTGTTTTTTATGACAGCGACTGGAATCCCACCATGGATGCTCAGGCCCAGGATCGCTGTCACCGAATTGGCCAGACCCGAGATGTCCACATCTACAGGTATTGCCTACTCTCCCGTCATTTTGCATCCTCTTTACTGGTAGGGTTTTATTAATCTATTTGGCTGTTTACACATGGCCTTCATCACTCCCTAGACTTATCAGTGAACGGACAGTGGAGGAGAACATCCTAAAAAAGGCAAATCAGAAGAGAATGTTGGGAGACATGGCCATTGAGGGAGGCAACTTCACCACAGCCTATTTTAAACAGGTACTAAGATCTTCCAGTCTACGCAGGAGACAATTGCTGTGCCCGTAGGGGTTGCTCCTGCTCATTAAAGTCGATGTTGGGGCACCTGGGTGGCTCAGTCTGATAAGCGTCCACTCTTGGTTTCAGCTCAGGCTGTGATCTCATGGGATTGAGCTGTGCACTGGGCTCCGGACTCAGCAGGGAGTCTGCTTGAAAGATTCTCTTATGCCCCTCCCCTCAAGTGCCTGCGCTCTCTCTCTTTTTCTTTTTCTCTGAGATAAATAAGTAAATCTTTAAAAAAAAAAAAATAAGATGCTTTGGTCTCCACAGATCTGCCTCTTCAACTAGTGGCATTCCTGATTATTTCTAAGAGCTTTTATTTCATAGTAGACTTGCGCCCAGCATTCCATTGGCTCTGACACTTTCCTCTCTTCTCTCCAAAGCAGACCATCCGAGAGCTGTTTGATATGCCCCTGGAAGAGCCATCTGGCTCATCTGTACCCTCTGCCCCTGAAGAGGAGGAAGAGACTGTAGCCAGCAAGCAGACCCATATCCTGGAGCAGGTGAGAAAAGAGCAGGGACTCTCTAGAGTAGAGCTAATAGTTACAGTGTGGGCTGTCTGGGGCGAAAGAACATTTCTGTTGCTTCCTGAATGACTGTTGGCCTTTAGGAGTTGTGAGTAGATTGTTTATTGGCTCATAAGGTTTCATAGAAGAAAGGATTTGGAATCCTCAGTTACTTGTTTGAATTCTAATAGTACCTCTTACTAGCTGTGTTTGTTAAGCCAAGTCTGCTTCATCTTCTGAGCCTGGAATCTTGCTTTTCACCTTTCTGAACTGCTAATGGGAAGGAAGTAACTGAGGATGAAATGGAATAGTGGAAGTAAGAAGTGCTTTGTGGGGGCACCTGGGTGGCTCAGTGGGTTAAGCCTCTGCCTTTGCCTCAGGTCATGATCTCGGGGTCCTGAGATTGAGCCCCACATCAGGCTCTCTGCTCCGCAGGGAGCCTATTTCCCCTCTCTCTGCCTGCCTCTCTGCCTGCTTGTGATCTTTCTCTCTGTCAAATAAATAAAATCTTAAAAAAAAAAAAAAGTGCTTTGTGTGTGGTGTGACCTCTTGTTTTCCAAATACTGATTGATACATAATAGAATCACTTGGGGAACCTTTTGGCTTTTTATTTTAATTTGTTTTAAGTAGGCTGCACGCCCAACGTGGGGCTCGATGAACTCACGACCTTGAGATTAAGAGTCGTGTGCTCTACTAACTGAGCCAGCCAGGTGACCCTAAAGAGCTTTTTAAAGGATTGATTCCTGGGACCCCATCTGAGAATCTACTAAGTTGTGATTTTGGGGGGCAAAGGCTGGGCATTTGTATTTTTTCAGAGGTAGATGGGAACTACAAGGTATAGTACTGAGGTGCTTTTCCCTGCGCACACTCTAGGTTGTGTCCCTCAGTGACTCCAGTGTGCGCTTTCTGGCTATTTACCACAGGGGAAAAAACCAGAGGTGGTTCGTCTGTTGTCAAGAGGTATCTCAGTGCAAAAAAGAGTTAGGGATTTTTTGTAATTGCAGCTTTCTGGGACGCTCTCTTAAGGAGACAGAAGGCGGACTTGAATGGAAAAGGAAGTGGAGCTAGAGGTTTTTAAAACAGATGCTTTCTCACTAGTGGGCTTCCAAGTGAGATCTAGTTTATCCTATGTGGAATACTGCATTGCTTTGATAACTTCGAGGGCTCAGAAGAGAGTTGAGTTCAATTATATACCTGGTTTGGTATAAATGTGGCCTCAGATTTTTGTCTGAATCAAACCACAGAATGTAGAGTTCTTTAATTCTCCTGGTTTTTCTTCCCCACACCTTTGCAGGCACTGTGTCGGGCAGAGGATGAAGAGGATATCCGTGCAGCCACCCAGGCCAAGGCTGAACAGGTGGCTGAGCTTGCAGAATTCAATGAGAATGATGGATTTCCTGCTGGTGAGGGAGAGGAGGCCAGCCGGCCTGGGGCTGAGGATGAAGAGATGTCCCGAGCTGAGCAAGAAATCGCTGCCCTTGTAGAACAGGTCAGTGTTGGATCCACTAGTTCTCAGCCTCACACTTCACAGCTTCTTCCTCTGGGCCTTGTGATCCTCCTCCTGTCTTCTCTGGTGAAAATAAGGATATTGGGCCCTGGTTATCAAGTCCCTATGTTGTTGATTACCACTGGTTCTTCCCACAGCTGACCCCCATTGAGCGCTACGCCATGAAATTCCTGGAAGCTTCACTGGAGGAGGTGAGCCGAGAGGAGCTCAAGCAAGCAGAAGTGAGTATTTCTAGGAGGTGGGGATGGAAGTGAGAAGTAGCTGCTTTCTACCCACTCCCGACCCTGCTTGCCTCCCTCTGACCACCCATCATTTGGGCTCTCTTGTCTGTAGGAACAAGTGGAAGCTGCCCGCAAGGATCTGGACCAAGCCAAGGAGGAGGTGTTCCGCCTACCCCAAGAGGAGGAGGAGGGGCCAGGGGCTGGGGATGAGGTTTCCTGTGGGACTGGTGGAGGCAGTCACCGGCGCAGTAAGAAGGCCAAGGCCCCTGAAAGGCCAGGGACTCGCGTCAGTGAGCGTCTTCGTGGAGCCCGGGCTGAGACTCAAGGGGCAAACCACACTCCTGTCACATCCACCCATCATACCCGCAGCACTTCCACAACCCCACGCTGCAGCCCTGCCAGGGAGAGAGTTCCCCGGCCAGCACCTAGGCCTCGACCCACTCCAGCTTCAGCTGTAATTCCTGCCCCAATCCCTGTTCCAATTCCTGCCCCAATCCCCATTTCAGCCCCAAATCCAATAACCATGCTTCCTGTTCATATCTTGCCTTCTCCCCCACTGCCTCCTTCACAGATTCCTCCCTCTTGTTCTTCTGCCTGTACCCCTCCTCCTGCCTGTACCCCTCCACCAGCTCATACGCCACCTCCCACCCAAACTTCTCTCTCAACTCCTTCCTCCCCTCTCCTGCTTGGTCTACCTTCTGTGCCCGTCTCCCCCCCAGTCACCAACCTCTCCTTGGGCTTGGGGCCTGAGACAGAGCTGTGTGCACAAGCATTGGCATCTACCGAGTCCCCGGAGCTGGCTGATTTGGCCAGTTCCGAGACGTCCCCGCTTACTCTTGTGCCCCCTAAGGATCTGTTGCCAGTTGCTCTTGAGATCCTGCCTATATCAGAGAAGAACCTTTCTCTCGCCTCTTCTGCACCTAGCCCAACCCTGGAGGCTGACAGCGTCCCCAACGGTCAAGAGCAGGAAGTGCCAGAGCCTGCTGAGGGGACCGTCCTCACAGTGCTGCCTGACGGTGAGGAGGTGCCCTCGTGTCTGAGTGAGAGCAATGGGCTGGATCTCCCACCTTCAGGAGCATCTGATGAGCAACTTCCGGAGCCAGTGGAGGCTGACAAGAGCTCAGAAGAGCTGATGGAGGCCCAGACCCCAACCTCCAGCCCAGAGAAGCCACAGGAACTTGTTTCACCAGAGGTCGCAGCCCCATCAACCTCATCCTCCGCCACCTCCTCACCTGAGAGTCCTTCACCTGCCCGGCCCCCTCGGCGTCGCACCAGTGCCGATGTAGAAATTAGGGGTCAGGGGGCTGGTCGGCCAGGGCAGCCTCCAGGCCCCAAAGTGCTCCGCAAGCTGCCGGGACGGCTGGTGACCGTGGTTGAGGAGAAGGAATTGGTGAGGCGACGGCGACAGCAGCGGGGAACTGCCAGCACCCTAGTGCCTGGGGTGTCTGAGACTGGTGCCAGCCCGGGAAGCCCATCTGCCCGCAGCATGTCGGGGCCAGAATCCTCACCTCCCGCCAGTGGGCCCTGTGAAGCTGCTCCCCCATCCACACTGCCCACCCCAACCCAGCAGCCCTTCATAGCTCGCCGTCGCATTGAGCTGGGGGTGACTGGTGGGGGCAGTCCAGAGAATGGAGATGGGGCACTGCTTGCCATCACCCCTCCAGCTGTGAAACGTCGGAGGGGGAGGCCCCCCAAGAAGAACAGGTCTCCAGCAGATGTTGGGCGAGGGGTGGATGAGGTACCTTCATCCACCTCTAAGGGAAAAACCAACGGGACTGACCCAGTCCCTGGGGCTGAGACCCTTATTGTGGCGGAGCCTGCCCTGGGGCCCCAGCTTAGTCCTGGGCCCCAGCCTCTTGGAGCCCAGCCAATTCACAGACCAGAGCCCATCATCCTATCACCTGTGGAGAAAAGAAGGCGTGGGCGGCCCCCTAAGGCACGAGATTTGCCCATTCCTGGGACCATTTCCTCTCCAGGGGATGGCAACTTAGAGAGCCGGACACAGCCACTCCCGCTACCACCTCCCCTGCCACCACTCCCACCACTCCTAACCTGTCCCACTGCTACTGTCGCCAACACTGTCACCAATCTCACCATTTCAACATCCCCACCCAAGCGGAAGCGGGGCCGACCTCCCAAGAATCCACCATCACCTCGGCCCAGCCAGCTCCCTGTCTTGGACCGTGACAGCTCTTCTGTCCTAGAGAGCTGTGGATTGGGGAGGCGGCGGCAACCCCAGGGCCAGGGGGAGAGTGAGGGCAGTTCCTCTGATGAGGACGGAAGCCGCCCCCTCACCCGCCTGGCCCGCTTGCGGCTTGAAGCAGAGGGAATGCGGGGACGAAAGAGCGAAGGGTCCATGGTGGTGGCTGTAATTCAGGATGACCTGGATTTAGCAGATAGTGGGCCAGGCGGGTTAGAATTGACACCTCCCGTAGTCTCGCTAGCTCCAAAACTGCGCTCCACCCGCCTGCGTCCAGGGTCTCTAGTCCCCCCACTAGAGACTGAGAAGGTGCCTCGCAAACGGGCAGGGGCCCCAGTTGGCGGGGGTCCTGGGCTGGCAAAGCGGGGCCGTCTACAGCCTCCTAGTCCCCTGGGACCTGAGGGTTCAGTAGAGGAGTCTGAGGCTGAAGCCTCAGGTGAGGAGGAAGAAGGGGATGGGACCCCACGACGCCGGCCTGGCCCCCGCCGACTTGGTGGGGCTACCAATCAAGGGGACCAGCGCATCCTGCGTAGCAGTGGCCCTCCCCATCTGGCTGGCCCTACCATTAGTCACAGAGGCCGCAAGGCCAAGACGTGAGTGGGCTGCCCCTCCACCTAGGCTTTCCGCCATGGCCCCTCTCCCTCCACAACCAGGCCTGACTCTGTTAACCACTACTTGAAGTCTTGAGGGGGAAAGCCTCCAGGGAGACATAGGGGCCCTCTCCCTTCTTTCCACCAAAGTAGGGGGTAGGCAACTGGTTGTCATGGAAATGGGGCTCTTCACATACCCCCTTCCCTTCCACCCCACATGGCTGGGCAGTGTTAAGGGTGGCAAGATAGTCTCTGTCCCCACCCCCTTGTACTTGATTCCCCAGCTATCTTTCACAGCCCCCCACCCTTAGGGGAAGGGGGAGGGGCTTCTCTCTACCATGAGTTTTTTTTTTCTTTTTTTTTTTTTTTTTTAAGAAGAAAAAATAATAAACTTAGTTTCTGTATGAGCATCCGCGTAAGGAGGCTTCTGATTTTCTGGTCTGGTGGAGGGTTGGGTGGGAACTTGGGCATCGTTTTCTTCCTCTCATTCTTGCCAAACCCCTAGTACCTGATATCTAACCCAGAATTATGTGTCTTTGAGGCAGAAATCCTGCAAGAGGAGGAAAAATGGGCAAATCTGATCTGGTAGGGTGCCTTTCCCTAAATTTTCAGTTTTGAGTCACACCAACTCATAGTTTTTCTCTCCTCCTATTCCCTTAGTTCCTGGACTTTCACTCAGAGCTCTATAATGCCTCAGACTTTTCCCTGCTTTCACCCTTCTTGTTCAGGTGCTTTCACTCCTTTTCCAGAAGGCGGGCATCCTACCTTCAGTCGCTCCATTCCCCCTTCTTTGCTTTCCTCCATCTAGCCAAACTAGTTTGAGTCAGCCACACCCCTTTCTGAGCTCCTGGGGCCTTTTGGGTGGTGGCTGGCCACCCAACCCCACCCCGAGGCTTGGCTTGGAGACCTGAGTCAGCTCCATCTCCACCCAAGCCAAATCAAACCAGAGGCAGGAGCCGAAACTCGCAGTCCCTCGAGGCCCATAGCCAGGTAAGAGCCCCTGTTTGTTTTTACATTTTCTTTGGTCTCAATTCCCTAGAACCTCTCCTTGCATTCTCCCCCTAATGACTGTGTCTATGTTCACCACATCATCAGTTCTTTCCTCATATCCCCTCTCCTGCAGCTTTGTGGCAGAGAGTCTGTGCTCTGCTTATCTTGCCTCCTTTCACTCTAATCCTTGTTGCTTGTGTTCAGAGAACTGCAAATGGCTCCATTTTGTATAGGATGTAGGGGGATGGTTGGAGATGAGGGTGGAAAGGTGGTTTGATGCCACAGGTCAGAGGAGCTGAGAAGTTAGGGAGATGAGATGATTAAGCAGGGCATCATTATGCAGGTTTCTGTGTGGGTTATGAGGTCATGGTGTTACTCTGAATATATTGGATGGCCTGGGTTAAAATGGAGAAAAGAGGTAGCAGGGAGTCAGCATAGCAAAGGAGGCCCAATTTGGGGAGGTATGGTTTTTCTGATGTTCTGCTTCCTCTGCTAAGAAGAGAGGAGAGATGGGTCCTTTCCCTCTGCTTTCTCCCATCTCTGTGTTCTCATCCACTCTTTTCACATGAGACAGCTGCTGTGCTTGAAGTGGGGTAACAGGGCTCAGGGTGCAATTTCATGAGCCCTCCTTAATATTCACGAGCAGCTTCTGAGGGACTTCAGAGAATGTTAAGACCCTTTGAAATACAGTTTAAAACCACTTGATTTGTGGAGTCTGATTCCTACCAGCTTTTGAGATTCTGTGTTTCTCCTGCTTGTCAGTGTGCACCTGTCATTTTGTTTTTCCCTACTTGTCAAAACAGTTAAGTAATACAGATAATGCTACGTTTGCGCCGGCTTGCCTTTAAACACTCAGAATCTTAGGCTGAGGAAAAAGGATTCCGGCCGTATGTTTCCTCTCTTGGTCTGTGAGTCATGAGAGGAATTCCCCAGTAAGGCAGCATTCCTGAGAGTTGGGCTAAGTCACAAGGACACATCAGAGAGAGGGGCGGAGTCTGACCAACCCCAGCCAATGGTTCAGTTGTTGGGCTTACAAGTACCTTGACTGTCCGCCCACAGGTGATGGAGGAAGAGGAGAAGGCAGTGGACACCTTGGTGAGCAACATGGAAGCTGCTCATCCTCCATCCCCCGTCCGCTGCTGCTGGCTTCGCCTCCGCTACTTGGCAGCTACTAGCATTATCTGTGGCTGCTCTTGCCTGGGAGTCATGGCCCTTGTGTTTGCCATCAAGGTGAGTGCAATTCCTATGGGAGCAGAGGGGTGGGTGTAGTTAGGTGATAGTTTAGTGTATTTGATCTATGTACACTGATCACACAGCTGCTAAGTACTGTCACAGCTTGGCTCTGGGCCTGGTGTCAGAAATAAGACATGTTTCTGGCCCTCAAAGTGCCCACAGTCTAATGAAAGAGAGAGCTGTGAAAATGGGTAATTAATGGAATGTAGCTCATCAGTATTGTGATGGAGGAAACACAAGGTATTCTGGAAGCAAGGGAGGATATATGTGTGTGATTATATACCTGTGTATGTAGAGTAGGTGAGGAAAGTAACCTTAAAGGATGAGTGACTAAGGGTTGAAAGGTCATTCCAGGTAAAGGGAACAGTATGTACAAAGGCCTGGGCTCTTAGTTCCCCATGACTGGACCAGTGAGGAATGGTGACAGATGAAGCCAGAGGGTCCAGATTCCCAAGGGCCTCCCAGTGCTGTGCTTCTAGTTTAAACTTTATCTTGAAAGTACTGGGGGGCAGGGGGGCGCCTGGGTAGCTCAGTGGGTTAAGCCTCTGCCTTTGGCTCAGGTCATGATCTCAGGGTCCTGGGATCAAGCCCCGAATTGGGCTCTCTGCTCAACGGGGAGCCTGCTTCCTTCTCTCTCTCTGCCTGCCTCTCTGCCTACTTGTGATCTCTGTCAAATAAGTACATAAAATCTTTTTTTTTAATAAATAAAATCTTTAAAAAAAGAAAGTACTGGGGAATACTTTAAAGAATTTTTGCAGAGGAGAGTGACATGGTCAGGTTTGTGTTCTAAGGCCTACATGGAGAATGGGTTGGAAGGGGCAGGACTGGAGGCAGTTGAGCAGTGACTAGAGCAATCCTTAGCAGTCGGGAAGAAGCTGTGGGGTTTTTGAGAGGCCTCCACCATTTCCAAACACCTAACCAAAACTGCACGTTTACCTTTTTTTTTTTTTTTAAGATTTTATTTATTTATTTATTTGACAGAGACAGCGAGAGAGGGAACACAATCAGGGGGAGTGGGTGAGGGAGAAGCAGGTTTCCCATTGAGCAGGGAGCCCAAGGTAGGGCTGGATCCCAGGACTCTGGGATCATGACCTGAACCGAAGGCAGGCACTTAACGACTGAGCCACCCAGGTGCCCCCACATTCACCTTTTGAAAGGCCACACAGGCTAACTTAAATGTCACGTGGGAATTTTTCAATCCTCATTTTGTTTTAATAATCAGAAACTGTATTCTTATGATCTTGAGACTTTCTGGCTTCATCAAATCAAAATCATAAAAAGAATCCTTAATAAAACGATGAGGCCCATTGGGCTAATGAGAAAAGGGGGTGGTGTTTGGCTGGACGGGAGGGAAAGACTCCAAGATATCTCTCGGTTTCTTGCCAAGGATTCTAAATTCTGAATGAATGTGGGATGAGTAGAAAAGGATTGGGGATAAAAGGTTTGAAAGGTACTTTCCCCTATGTGATCTTGTGAGCTAACAACGGCTACTTGGAAAAGTATACAGAGCTGAGTAGAAACCTTATTTTGTAGATGAGGCATGAGAAATAGACATTGGAAAGGGAAAAGACATTTTATTTCAGGGGGTTTGGGTGTCAGGTTTTGAGCCATTACAAGGATGGAGGATTGGTGTGGGGCAGTGGGCACTTTGGGGAAGAAGCAGGGGAAGAACCTAACCAAAAACCTGCCCCCACAGGCGGAAGAGCGGCATAAGGCAGGCCGGTTCGAGGAGGCAGTGCAATGGGGGGCCCGGGCCCGGAACTTCATCCTGGCCAGCTTTGCCGTCTGGTTTGCTGTCCTCATTCTGGGCCCCCTGCTTCTGTGGCTGCTCTCCTATGCCATCGCCCAGGCTGAGTGACCCTGGGTGGCCTCTGCTGAGAGTCAGCAAGACCTCCTGGATCCTGCAGTGCGGCATTGCTAGCATCTGAGGCCAGCAGTGGTCCTTCCTGGCTGGAAGGATGATGCCTCTCTCAAAAGGCTTTGGAAGAGCTCTTCTAGACCTTTCTAAAAGGAGGCAGCAGCTAAAACTGTTGAGGGGAGGCCAGCCTGTTCTGTTTTTTTCAGTGCCCACCAGCCCCTATTTCCCCCAGCCTGCTACATCCTAGGGGTCTCGACTCAGAGGTGGGGTTGAAGACCAGGCCTGATTTTATTAGAGTTTGTTTTGTAATAAAAATCTTTTTTAGTGGTGAAATGCCTCTGTCTAATTGTTGTTCCCCTACTTTCCCCTGGCCCTTGGCGAGAGCCAGACTGACATCTGACTGATGGCAAAAGTCTGCATTTTCCCTTACTTAGGAGCTGCAAGAGGATTTTTCTTCTTTTTTCCTTCTCCTGGAAGTTTCCCTTCTTGGAAAGACCCCAGCTTCTCCCTTGCACATCAACAGAGAGCCCCTGCGGCCAGATAGGAAGAAGAGCAGCTGCTCCTGTATTTATGGATTGCTTCCTATATTCCAAGCTGTGTTCTTAAGCACTTTCTGTTACTTAACTCCTTCACCCCTCACAGCCACTCAGTAAGAGTGTTTTCACTCTTTTCATTTTATAGTTGAGGAAGCTGGCACCTAAGGTCATACAGCTAGTGAGATGCTGAGCTGGCATTGAACTAACTCAGAGGCTTTGGTTCCAGAGTTGAAAGAGGAATGAAAGGGATGGCAGCAGCAGGTGAATTTCTGCCCTGGATGTGAAACTCTGTAGGATTATCATGAATTTTTATATCCTTTATCTTGGGCCCTCCTGGTAATATTTTAAACACATTTTACGCCTGATCTTAGCCAAAAGGCCGAGAAGCAATTAAACATATTTCAAATTGTGAAGCATATCATATATGCAGGAAAATATCCAAAAGGAATACATAGCTTTTAAGTTAACACAAAGCCAACATCTGAAAACCATCATTCAGTCAAGAAATTGAACATTGAGAGCACTCCAAAACCTCCTTTAGACCCCTCCCAATCACTACTCTTTCCTTTCTTCCCACAGATACCTAGCATTCTGACTTATAACAGTGGAGTTTAGTTTTTTTGTTGTTGTTTTTAAAGATTTTATGTATTTATTGGACAGAAAGAGAGATCACAAGCAGGCAGAGAGGCAGGCAGAGAGAGAGGGAGAAGCAGGCTCCCCGCTGAGCAGAGAGCCCGACGCGGGGCTCGATCCCAGGACCCTGAGACCACGACCTGAGCCAAAGGCAGAGGCGTAACCCACTGAGCCACCCAGGCGCCCCTGGAGTTTAGTTTTGCCTGCATTTGAACACTGTATAAATGGAGTCCTATGTATTCTTTTTATGTTTGACTTCTATGACTTAATATTGTTGGTGAGATTCATCAGTATTTGGTGTAGCTGTAGTTGTCATACTGTAGAGTATTCCATTATATGACTTTGTTAACGGTTTAGCCATTATCTGTTGGTGAACTTTTGGGATGATTCCATTTGGGGGATATTATGAATCTTGCTACTGTGGACATTCTTATACATGTCTCTTGGAGTACATGTGCCCTGGGAACTGAATTTTGGGGATATTTCACCATAATTCAGAGACCAGCAGAGCACCTAAAGGAATTAAAGATATTTGTTGCACACTGAAGAGAGAGGTTTAAAGGGGAAGATGGTTGTCTTCAATGTTCCAAAGTGCTCCAGGAACGAAAAGTGAAGAGTATCCATTGCTGGTCCCAGAGGTTAGAGTTACAACACTGGGTAGAAGCCATACCTGGGGCAGTGGCTCTCAGTCAGCTTCATAGTAGAACCACTTGGGGAGCTTTAAAAAGCACTTATGCCTGGACTTCAGCCCTACAGATGTCGATTGAATTGGTGTAAAGTGCTGCCTGCCTGGGCACATTTTAGAGAGATTTATTACTATTTTTTTTTTTAGGTCTTGCTATTTTTAAACTCAATTTTGAAAAAAATTTCAAACCTACTGAACAATAATAGTACAATGAACTCATATGTGCTCTTCACCTAGGTTTATAATTTTTCACACGTTTGTTTTACCACGTTTCATGTTTATCACGTGTTTCACCACATTTATTTTAAGATCTTTCTAAATACACATATTGTTGGGGCGCCTGGGTGGCTCAGTGGGTTAAAGCCTCTGCCTTCGGCTCAGGTCATGATTCCGGGGTTCTGGGATCGAGCCCCGCTCCCCCATCTCTCTGCCTGCCTCCTCTGCCTACTTGTGATCTCTGTCTGTCAAATAAATAAATAAATTTTAAAAAAATAAATACACATTGTGGGTTAAGAGGCCTTAACCCACTGAGCCACCCAGGCACCCAAATACACATATTGTTATTGCAGAGCCATTTGAGAATAAGTGGAAGGCCCTTCATTCCTAAATTCTTTTTTTTTAAGATTTTACTTATCTGACAGATCACAAGCAGGCAGAGAGAGGGGAAGGGAAGCAGGCTCCCTGCCAAGCAGAGAGCCCGACACGGGGCTCGATCCCAGGACCCTGAGATCATGACCCGAGCCGAAGGCAGAGGCCTTAACCCACTGAGCCACCCAGGTGCCCCATTCCTAAATTCTTATTTACAGTTTTTAGTGTCAGTATGGTCTCAGATTGTTTTTTAGTTCAATTTGTTTTATCCATTACTGTCATCCTTCTTAAAATACTTGGTTGAGGTATAATTTACATGAAGTAAAGTGCACAGATCTTAAATGTGTGGCTTGGTGAATGTTTCATATAAACCCATCTGTATAATCACCACCTAGGTGAATAGAACATTTCTAGCACATTAGAAGGCTCCCTCGTGGCCCTCTCCGTTTCATTATCCTTTTTGTTTCTGATTTTGACCAGTGGAAATTGCATCAGCCTGGTTCTTTTGTCCTAATAAGTCCCCACATTTCTTCACTGGCTTTCTTGGCACAAATTAGTCCAGGCTCATCTTACACTTTCTCTGCTCCAGCCTGGGAACTGGTCATTTCTCCCCAGGAGTCCTGGTTCCTTGAACTGGGGCCTGTCACTTTGAAATCAGTATCTAGACTAGCAGTGTTCATTCTCCTGAGATGTGACTGCTTCTAGGCCCTTTCAGAGGTTAGAGCTAGAAAATATCTTTTTTTAAATCTATGTTTAAAATCATACCTCTAATTTCAATCAGTCATAAGATTCTTTCTCTCCTTTTCCCATCTCAAATTCCATAGTCCCATATTAAGAACCTTGGCTGCCAAATATATCATTATGTTTATTCATTTGCAAATATATATAAATATAAAAATATATTCACTTGCTCAATTTCTGAATAATCCTATTATAATACCAAACGATAAGCCTACTAAGTAAAGTTCAAGTTTTCTTTGCAATTATTTTTTCTTTAGATTGGTGGTATAAAGTCAAAGGACTCTGTTAAAAAGTTACTTGGATTCGTTTTTCTCTTATATGGTTGTGATCCCAAAGTGACATTTCTAAGATAGTTGTTAGAAGAGTAAATGAATTCATTCTGTGCCTCTTTTGCTGGAACAGGATCTCCACAAGGGTAAAGACTCCCTCCGCCCCCGCCTCCCCTCCACCCCGCCCGCCGCTCATAGTTTAGCGTTTAGACGCTCGGCAAATATTTATTGAATGAGTAGGTGAATGCCAGGGTTGAGCTGTGCGCTGAAAAGTCTTAAGAAGTAAGTCGCTCCTGGCACCATCTCAACTCGCCAGGCTTAGAACAGTGTGTGATATGGGCGGCGGTGGTAGAAGACTGGGAAAATGTATAACCCCAGATGGTGAGCACGAGGGCTTTGGAAGTATTCAAGAATCCGAGCAGCTGGAGGACTAAGAAGCCACTTCTGGTTGACGGGCTGTGGTTCGTCCAAGTCCACACCAGGTGGCAAATTGGGGTCCAAGCTGCGAGCTCCGAGCGTTTTAAGAGCTGGAGGCTGCCCCTGAAAGCATACACTTTGGACCAGGCTGCCAATTTTTAAAAAGAGCGGATCTGGACAGTGATGCTAGGAAGGGAATGAGGGAGTCATGCCCAAGTCAGCGAACGGGAGGCGCAGCAACTCCCGCATCCTACATACCCAGAAGACACGCTTCCGGGTAAACCTAACTTCCGGGTCCCGTTCCGAGGCTCCAACCCCACTAGACAACAAGCCCTCCGCCCCCGTCGTCCCTTGCAGATGCTGTGCGCTAATTGGCTGCATCTGAAGCCCCGCCCCAGCGTCTCTGCCTCTGGTAACTCTGAGCTCTAACGCCCGCGCCAACCTCGAGACTCTTCGCTTCCTATTGGACTGCAAATTCCCAATCGGAAGGGTTTTTGAACCACAGTTTTCAAGCGCCGCTGGCCATTGGCGAACAGGATGGGGGCGGGGCTTGGGGTCGTTGGCGGCGCCGTCCGGGTGTAAGGTAAGGGACTAGAGGCGAACCCCGCGATAGAGCGGCTTCGCGTAGACCCTGGCTTCTCCCTCCTCCCCCGCGGGTGAGCCTGCGCGAGACCCCGCGCCCCCTCCCAGTGCCCGCCCAAGTGCGCCTGCGCAGCAACAGCCACCTCCCAGTGTGCCCCTTCCCTTTTTCCTCCGTACCTTTTCCCTTACCCTCCCCCGCCCCCCTCCCTGCCCTGACGCCCCTCCCGCCCCCTAGGCCCTTTCGTGGGGTCTCCCCAGCCCTGATCCTTCCCCCACCCCGTCCCCATCCCCGAGGATCCTGGCGCCCCAGCCGCAAGGGCTGCGCCTCCGCGAGCCGCGATGTGCGTCCTCCCAGAGCCTGTGGGCCTCACTGCCCTCACTGCCCTCCGTTTCCCCCACACAGGCCCCCACCACCTTCAGAATGACACTGGACGTGGGGCCGGAGGATGAGCTGCCCGACTGGGCCGCGGCCAAGGAGTTTTACCAGAAGTACGACCCTAAGGACGTCATTGGCAGGTGAGGCTTAAGCCAGGGAAACAGAGGTCGGGAGAGGTCGGGCCCTGGCCAGAACACACGGTTCTATCTGAGGGCTGGATAATTTTTTTTTTTAAGATTATTTATTTATTTATGTGACAGAGAGAGCGATCACAAGTAGTCAGAGAGAGAGGGGGAAGCAGGCTCCCTGCTGAGCAGAGAGCCCGATGCAGGACTCGATCTTAGGACCCTGAGATCATGACCTGAGCCTAAGGCAGAGGCTTAACCCACTGAGCCACCCAGGCACCCCTGGATAGTTCTAAATGGAAACGAACAGTGGTAGTGGAGGACCATTTGGGGACTTAAGTCTTTGGGTCAATCCCCATTTCTTTCACGTTCACTCATTTATGTGTTCAATAGACATAGTTAAAGCAACGAAGGTCTGCCAGACACAAAGCTAAACACAGGGAGCGTAGAAGAGATATTTATGCCTTGGAAAAGAAGTAACTGAAAGAGACACGAGCATTCAAGTAGTATCAGGTTGTGGGATGGGGCTCAGAAAACCACAGCTTTCCACAAGGGGTGATCTTTGGGTCTTGAAGGATGAGTAGTGGTTCAGCATGCAGAAAACAGAAGGAAGGCCTCACCTGTAGAGACAGTGGCAGGTACACTTATTCATCCAAGGTTTCCTAAGCACATACAGTGTGCTAGGTGCACTGTGTGAGGCACTGGGGATACAAGTCTCACGTTTTCTGTTCTCCTGGAGTTTGTATTCCAGTGGTAGAGACAGACAGTAAACACAAAAACAAGACAACGGTCATCATCTGCTCAGGTGAGGGGATGAGAGTAATTAACAGTGCTGATGCTTGAAGGATGGGCATGAACAGGAGGATATATTTGGGGCAGAGGGAACAGCACATACAAAGGCACAGGCAAGAAAAGGCCTATTCTAAAGCAATAGGCAGATGATCATGGTGACTGGGATGTAGTAAGAGTGGGACAAGGTGGAGGAGATCAAGTTGGAGAGGTAAATAGAGGCCTTATGCCAGGATAAAGAATTTCAATTTTATTCTAGTGAAACTGATGGTTTCAAACAGGTTAGTTAAATTAACATGGTCTCATTTATATTTCTTTGATCTGGGGGCTAGGAACTCAGCCTTTCTGTGCCTCAGTTTTGCCATTTAGATTGGGAATAAAAATAGACCCTACCTTGTAGGTTGCTGTGAGGATGGGAAGAATTAATATGATAGTCTTAGAACACTTCTGGCACATGGTAAGTGCTCAACACGAGTATGCTACTACATTTAAAAAAGATCATTCTGACTCTTGTGTAGAAAATGGATAGGAGGGGGACAAGAATGGATGTGTGGAGACCAGTTAGGAAGCTGTTGATTGATTCAGGCAAGAGATGGTGGTGGTTTAGATTTGAATGGTGGTGGTAGAGATGGCGAGAAGTGGGTAGATTGAGGTGATGATTTGAAGAGAGACTGATATAGTTTCCTGAGAGACCAGATATGGGCCATAAGAAGGAGAGAAGGAAATAGTAATAATGTCTAAGGTTTGGGTTTGAATGCCTGAGTACCATTTTCTGAAATGAAGAAGGCCAAGGAGGATCGGATTGCCGGGAGGGCTGAGCAAGTCAAGAATTCAGCTTTGGAAACGTGAAGTTTGAGATATCCAGCTGGAGCTATCAAGTGGGTACATGTCTCTGCAGCTCAAGACAGAGCTGTGATAGAGCAATCAGTTTGGGAGGCAGTAGCATATACATAGTAGCTGGTGAGAAAATATATGGAAAGAAGTGAAAGGGGCCAAGCTCAGGCCCTGGGGCATGTCACCATTTAGGAGTTAGAAAAGGAGCAGTCAGCAAGGGAGACTAAGGAGATAGCATTTTTGAGTTAGAAATAAAAACAGGAAAAGAATGTGCTTCTAGAAGGCTGTCATGGTCTGCTGTGATCAGTGCTTCTGAGGCCAGGAAAGCAGAAAGGGCTGACTATTAGATTTGTTCAGACTCCTTTCAGATATCACATGCAGATGTTAAAAAGGCCTTTGGGATCAGGAATTCTGGAAAGGAATCAAGACTTGAGACAGTGCAGTGGGAGCCATTTGCACAACTGGTACTTAAATCGCCCAGGACAGGACGGTCATCAGGGGGAAAGCGTATCTGGAAAAGAACAGAGCTGACATCCAAGTCCTAAGCTGATGGGGGGTTTCAGGACCAGGTAAGGGAGGATTCACTGAGGCTAGGAGAGCCCTTAGGGAAGAGCAGTGGTTCCACTGCCATGGGGTGCAGAGAGAGCAGTTTCGGAGAAAGCAGGTCAGGGAATAGGGTTTGTTAGCCTCTCATTCCAGCATTACTGTAACAGCAGCATCCCTGGTCTCTGTCTTTTCTCTGTGTTTCTCCTGCACAGTAAATTACCTGCACACTCTCACTAAATGAGTTCCCAGAGTACCAGTTTCTTCATGTATGAAATCTTCATGTCTGAAGTCTTCATGTCTGAAGCCTTAAAAGAGCTTGCTGCATTCTAGAAATTGGTGATAAGTTCTAAGTCACTGAAGCAAAGATTGAATAGCAGGGACAAAGCCAAAAATGAGGCTGCAAAGAAACTGAGACCATTTGGTGAAGGCCTTGAATGACAGGTGAAGGAACTGGGATTTTACTTCTATCTTGCAGGTAATAGGGAGGCAGTATGGAGAGAATACAATGTTGAGTGTCCTCCATAGTTAACTGTATAAGGTTGAAATTATTAGGGCTCACCTAAAAAGAGCACAGTTGCTCTAGGGGTCCCGCTGAGGAATGAGGGTACGCTTAGAGCTTAGTTGAGAATTTAAGCTGGAAAGGTTTTAAGCAGGAATGACATAATTGGGGCGGTCATTCTGGAAGCAGTGTGGTGGATGGGTTGCGTGGCCAAGGTTGGCAGCAGGGAGATTAGTGAGGAGGCCGTTATGGCTATGGGGGTGGAGTACTAGGAAGCAGATTTGAGAAACACACCAGAGGGAGTGGACTGGTTGGATGTGGTGGATTGTGAAAGAAAGGGGAATGCCAAGAATCCTACTAAGATTTCTAGTTCGGGAGTCTGAATGGCATTACTGTTTGTTTGTTTTTTTTAAGATTTTATTTATTTATTTGACAGGCAGAGATTACAAGTAGGCAGAGAGGCAGACAGAGAGGGAGGGGAGGAAGCAGGCTCCTTGCTGAGCAGAGAGCCCAATATGGGGCTCAATCCCAGGACCCTGGGATCATGACCTGAGCTGAAGGCAGAGGCTTTAACCCACTGAGCCACCCAGGTGCCCCGAATGGCATTACTGTTAAGGGGGAATTAAAACCGTCAAGTGGCAAAGAGTAAGACAGTAGGAAGTGGTGAGCACTGTAGCAGCTGGAAGGTTCTTGTCCCACTTAAGATGGGAATTCAGATTTGAAAAGAACAGCTCACTGACCAAACATAACACATCTGTGGGCTGTGTTTGGCTGGAGGGTCAGTGGTTTAGATCTCTTGATGGAACCAGAGATGTGGGTGACAGGCATTCTAAGCAAAAGGAGTTATGTAAGACTCCTTACATAGGAAGCCGTGAAGGGCAGCCAGGGAACGAGCACAGGAAATGTGGTATGAGGTCTGGTCTTGGAGAGATTCATACTTAGCCTGAGGTACTTGTTAGGATCATAAGGATTTGGTGACAGATTCCAAGCCAGGAGATACATGTCTAAGATTTTCTCTTCACATGCCAAATGGACTTTTATTCTTCTACCTTGTGGCATTTGACACCTCTTCAAATTGACATTGTCCACACTTCAGAGCCCGCAAAGTGGAAGTCCAGAGACCTGATGTCAGCGGGTCACTTGGAAGTTAATTAGTGGCACATTTGGGACCTACACCAAGGTCTCCTGATTCACAACTTTGTTCTCCAGTCAGTGGTCTGCTGTTTATTTGGAGCCTCTTACATTTGAGGTATCGTAGGAGAACTTTGGGATTTGGAAGGAGTAATCAAGGGAAGTGTGAGTAAAATTTGGAGGGAGCCTTAGATCATTTCTTCTTGCTTTTTCCTTGTGGGGTTCTGGGAGAAGGGGCAGGTTCTGGGGCTCAGTGTGGAAAGGACCTCCCTAAGCTTCTCCATGCAGGGAGGGGCTGAGGCTGGATTCAAACCCAGCACCCCGCCTGCCTTCCCTGTGAGCTTTGTGTTGCATTTTGCTGGGTACTCACATGGCTTGCTGAGGCTACTGTGAAGTTACTATGAGGCTACTGGGAGCCGCAGCAGGCTGTCTTTTTGTCCAGTTGGGGCTTCAGAATACGGTGCAGTGGGTACGAGGATGGCGAGGCTCCACTCTGTGTGGAAATGAGAGAGCAGGGGGCCCTGATGTGTGTGCGGTCTGACTCTGGCAGAGGAGTGAGCTCCGTGGTGCGCCGTTGTGTTCATCGAGCCACTGGCCATGAGTTTGCGGTGAAGATCATGGAGGTGACAGCTGAGCGACTGAGTCCTGAACAGCTAGAGGAGGTGCGAGAAGCCACGCGGCGAGAGACGCACATCCTTCGCCAGGTCGCCGGCCACCCCCACATCAGTGAGGCTGCATTCCCCGCTCCCATTAGCCGACAGCCACCTCCTGCTGGCCCTGCCCACAGCCCACTCCCCCCAGCACTGCCTCCACACCTCTGCTCCCTTCATCATGGCTCTGCTCCACCTCACAGTGTGGCCAGCCTTTGGGTCCCTACTGCCTCCTTTTGGTTCTCCTTCCTTCCCAGTAACAGCCCACTGCCACCTCGGGGTGGAACGCCCCTTTAACTTGCACCTGCTCCTTTCCATCTCCGTATCTCTGCCTTTCTGCCTCTTTCCCAGTCACTCTCATCGATTCCTACGAGTCTTCTAGCTTCATGTTCCTGGTGTTTGACCTGTGAGTATCTCCCTGCCCTGATCTGAGAAGCATCCTCCTCCCCTCCATTCAGGGCCCCAGCCCGACAGCACAGTGGGCTAAGATTACCGTGCTCACACCTTCCCATGGGCCCATGACCCGGGCCCTTCTCCCTGGGTGCCCTTCCAGAGTTAAAAAGGGTTTCCGTGACCCCCAGGCTCATTGTCCCAGTCCCCCAGGGTTATAAGATCAGTAGGGAAGACTGAAGAGCTGAATACTTATCTACAGATTCTCGCTCCCCTGTCTCTTGCTGTGAACACCCTACTTGGTGTTTGTCTCTGCCCATTGGTTCATTTCCTGCGCAGTCTGAATCCGAGTGTGAGATGTTCTACAGTATAGTGTAAACCAGTGCAAAGGCACTTCAGAAGAGTGGTTTGAATACCAAATAATTGAGAGACCCCTGGAAAAATTTCACAAAGTCTTCATACAGAAATGACCCTCTGCAGAAGGGGCGGGGGAGGTAGGAAGCGTCTGTCCCCTCACCTTGCAGCTTTGCAGAACAGTTGCATGCCCCCAGACAACACCTGACTTCGAGGGTCGACACAGAGTTGCAGTTGTAAACTTGGTTTTTGAAAGACAAGATAAAGATCCTGCCGAACTTTTTTTGCCATTATTACCTGTGAAATTTTGGTCCATGATCTAAATAGATATACTTTAGAGGGTCCTCTTTGAATATAATGAGTCTCATATAATGAGGACCTCCTGTAAATTGCTGCCGCAAGAAGGTTCTTATTCTTGCTGACACAGCAGCCATGACATGGCGCGTGTATTTTGACTGCCAGCCCCTGGGCCAAACTGCCCCTGGCATCCAGTTCACTCTTGGGGCACTCTGATCGCTCAAAAAAATAAATCAAAGAGGACTCTCTCTCCCCTGGCCTCTTCCATGGTATTTTCTATGAGCACTGGCTTATTTTTCCCAGCCCCCATGTAAGGTACACCTACCTCCCAACCCCTCCTTTCCTTAGGATGCGGAAGGGAGAGCTGTTTGACTATCTCACAGAGAAGGTGGCCCTCTCCGAAAAGGAAACCAGGTAATGACTGAGCCTGTGGCCCGTGGGGTGACCAGGGGGCAGGGTGGGGTAGGGAGAAGCAGACGAGGAGACTGCGCCTCTCCCAGGTCCATCATGAGGTCTCTGCTGGAAGCAGTGAGTTTTCTCCATGCCAACAACATTGTGCACCGAGACCTGAAGCCCGAGAATATTCTCCTAGATGACAATATGCAGATCCGACTTTCAGATTTTGGGTTCTCCTGCCACTTGGAACCTGGCGAGAAGCTCCGAGGTGAGGGGGCCTGGCGCCCTAAGAGGCTTGGGAGGGAAGGAGACCCAGGCCTGAGGCTGGTTAGCTGGGTCTGACAACCGAGTACCCAGGTATCAAGAAAAAGGGAGAAGTCAGTGAGTACTTGCCAAGTACCTTCTGTGTGCAAAGCCTCGTGTGCATCTGAGTGGGCTTCCTGGTCTGCGCGGGGGAGGGGACAGAGACAGGTGTGCAGGTTGTGGGACACAGCCAGGCAAGGGACCATGCAGGGGAAGCCAGGATGGAGCAGCACCTGATTCAGCTGGAGGGACCTCCGGAAGGAGGGGTCCCCAGGACTGGGCCTGTCCCCTGAGGAAGAAGGCTGTGGAGGGTTGGGGATGGGGGTGGATAACAGGCCTCAGCTGTGTGTTTGGGTTTTGATACAGATAGGATGGCAGTGTGCTGCTTAGGTGCTAGGAAGAGCCCCATGTGGCCAGACTGTGCTGCTCCGCTGGTGCACTGGGACTCACCCTGTGTGACACCATTGTGTCACCATTGTGACAGAGATACTTTTAGTGCAAATGGAAGACTTCACAAAGTTTGTGGACTCCTTAGAGCTGTTAACGTTGTACTTTCTGTCCCTCATTGGCTTGGCGCTGTGCTATTAACAGCTGACGTTCACTGGCACCGCACTAAGTCTTTATATGGCTGGGTTCTCTAGATCCTCTTGACCCCTCTTTGAGATAGTGTCTGGATCACCATTTGATAAATGGGCTTAAAGAGGTGAGGGGACTTGCCCACCATCAGGTAGCTGGGACTTGAACAGTCTGACTCCAGAGCTCATGTTCATAACCTATGGAGTTAGCATGTTTGTCTTTGTTTCCCTTTGGGCTTCCCCATACACTTTTTCCCATTCTGGAACCATCTTTGCTCCTGCCCCATACCACCCTTGCCGTTGGCTTTAGGAATTCAGGTTTCCCTTTAAAGCTCCAGGTTAGGTTAGATCCCGTGCTTTCTCTTCTTCTCCTCCCTTCAGGACACACCTCTTACTCTCTTATTTCTTGTTTGCTTTCGGGTAGACAGCTTGGTAAGGGCACATCTAATTTCACCAGTGTCTAGTATGGTGCCTGGTACATGGTGGGCATTCTTTAATACTTTTGGTGGGAATGAATTACCCAGAAGAGTCAGGCCTGTTAAGCTCTCCTGGAAGTATGGCACAGAACACAGTTGGGCAGTTGCCAAGATGGAAGATTTGGTGCCTGGAGCAGAAGCAGCTACATATAACAGGCTTGGATCAAGTCGTGGAGGGCTCTGTGTTGCAGGAGTCTAGACTTGAGCCCAAGGCTGTATGGGGGGGGAGGGGGAGAAGCCAGGGAAGGATTTTAAATGAGGGACTTACCTAGTGTGTGCCTTAAGAAATCCCATAGTCCCACTCGTTCTCCTTAGGTTTGAGTGCTGATTCCACTAAACAGAATAGCGATCATAGGAGGAGGAATCAATTTGGGCAGAAAGGGACATAGAAAAGAGTGAAGATTTGTTTTCCGTGTGTATTATGTATGTAAAAACGTGATAAAAGGCTGTGTAAGGGGTAGGTGGGTGGGTTGGAGGTGCCAAAAGATACGGTGGGGTAGGACCCTGAAGTCAGTCCAAAAATCAGATTTTCCCAGGAAGGCCACAAAGAACCTTGGTGGGCACTTGAGTTGTTCAGCAGGAATGGGGCTAGGTGAGCCCTCAGTGGAGGGCAGGCAGGAGCAGAATGGGAACCCTTACGGCCCTGGCAGTGTGGGGGCTCAACCAGAAGTCTGGAGTTAGGGACCCTTGAAGGAGCTGGCGGCATCTGTCAACCTCAGCCTTCTCTCCCCAGAGTTGTGTGGGACCCCAGGGTACCTAGCACCAGAGATCCTTAAATGCTCCATGGATGAGACGCACCCTGGCTACGGCAAGGAGGTCGACCTGTGAGTTTCCAGTCTCCCCGCCTCCCCCCTCCTCTGTGTCCCATCGTTCACACGCCTGCCTGGCACCTAGTTCTGCCTGACTCCACTCTCTCCTCCAGCTGGGCCTGCGGCGTGATCTTGTTCACACTCCTGGCTGGCTCACCACCATTCTGGCACCGCCGCCAGATCCTGATGTTACGCATGATCATGGAGGGCCAGTACCAGTTCAGCTCGCCCGAGTGGGATGACCGTTCCAACACGGTCAAAGACCTGGTGAGCCAAGGCTGTGAGCGGGCTGGGGAGGAGGCCCAAGCACTGCCTCTCACGCTCGGGTTCCCCCTAGATCTCCAAGCTGCTCCAGGTGGACCCCGAGGAGCGCCTGACAGCAGAGCAGGCCCTGCAGCACCCGTTCTTTGAGCGCTGTGAAGGCAGCCAGCCCTGGAACCTCACGCCCCGCCAGCGGTTCCGGGTAAGCCTGCGAGCTTCGGGGTTGCGCCTGCTCCTCTGCGCCATGTTCTTTCTCCTATGGTGGCTACTGCAACTGTAGCTCACACGGCCCCCTGCCCCCCCCACCAGGTGGCAGTGTGGACCGTGCTTGCTGCGGGACGCGTGGCCTTAAGCTCCCAGCGTGTCCGGCCACTGACCAAGAGCGCACTGCTCAGGGACCCTTATGCACTGCGGCCCGTGCGGCGCCTCATCGACAGCTGTGCCTTCCGGCTGTATGGGCACTGGGTGAAGAAGGGGGAGCAACAGAATCGAGCCGCCCTCTTCCAGCACCAGCCCCCCGGGCCTTTTCCCATCACGGGCCCTGAAGAGGAGGGGGACTCCGCTGCTATCCCCGAGGAGGACGCTGTGCTGGCGCTGGGCTAGCGCTTTGGCCCCGGGGACCCCAGAGTGTAGGACTCTCCAGGAGGAGGATTTTTATCATTCCAGCCCTTCTGGGCTTTGGCCTCGGGCCTTGCCCCTCAGGCTGACCAGGCTCACCACTGCTTGTACTACCATGAAGAGCAGCCGTGTACCCCTGCCCCCACCAGCTGGGGCTTTGGGGTCAGAGCGGAGGGGGAAGGCAGCCACTCGCAACACCACACCTGGCATCGTCTGTGCTGCTTCTGCCGCATTTGCAATAAAATCTGCACGCCAGAGGGAGCCAGTGCCCAGTGTCTGGTGTCTGGCTTTGGCATGAGAGCCCAGAAGGTGCTCGGGAGCAGGGCGGGGATGGGGCTGCCCTGCCCCGGGCCTTTATTGGGAAAATGCTGGGGGTCACTTGGTCTTGTTCTTGCCTTTGCCAGAAGGTGGCTGGAAGGGCCGCTCTAGGGTGGTCAGCTTGCTGCTAAGCCGTTCCTCGCTGGCCTGGAGCTGCTCCTCCATCAGCTGTTGGAGCTGTCTCAGCTCCTTGTTCATCTGGGTCCTGATGTAGGCTTGCAGGCTGGAGACCTGGCCTGCCGGGACAGGGAAGAAGGGGCAGGTCAGCAGAGATGCTGTGCCGCTACACAGGTGGCAGTGTAGCTTTATTTCAGGGAAGGCCAGCTATAACCCTTCTGAGGAGAGAGGTGGGAGAGCTGGCCAGCCTGTGTCCTCTGGGTTGCCGTTCAGCAGATGGCGCCTGCCTCACCCCCAGCAGCTGCACTCTTATTACCGGTTTGTCACTTTGGACTTCTTCATAAGGAAGCATTTGGATAAAGGACACTGTGCCTAAAACAGACCTGAAGTCCTGATGTGGTCTAAACCCTTCATTTTATACCTGCCCAATGTCACGGGGGACCCTAACCCATCCTCACTTGGCTCTGGCTCCAGCTCTGGCTGGACCTCTGTTTCTGGTTCCTCTTGCGGGCTGATGCCCTGCTCCACCTCCTCGCCACCTTTCTCTGCAGGCCAGAAACAGGAAGAGCCTTCAGCCCCAGCCCCAGCCCCAACCCTAGCCCCAGCATTCTTCCTTACCTGTCTCCTCCTCTGGCAAGAGCTTGGGGGGCAGTAGCCCCATGTAAGTCAAAGACAGATCCAGTCGCACCTGGGAAGGAGGAGGAGAGAGGCTGAGAGGAAGACATCTGCACTGAGTGGAAGGGGGAGGTGAAGGGCGGCCTCCGTACCTGGGGCGTGAAGACGTATTTGTAGAGCTTAAAGTGGCGAAAGTAGGTGTTGACCACATAATCTGCCAGGGCCAACAGCTGTTCCTCCCTAAAGAGGTTGATACTGAAGGGGGGCCGCTGTGGGGATGATTGGGAGTGAGAGGACTGACCACCTCCAGGAACCCTGACCTTTTCTCCAGGTGCCCAGCCGTGGAGGAGCAGGGAGAGCCCCCTCCAGCCTTCAGAGGAAGATGAGGGTGATGAGTGTGCAAGAGGACAGGAGACTAGGCTAGACCTTATCTGTGGGAGACCGAAGATCTCATTTCAGGGGAACTGACCCTGACTCCATGGCAAAAAAGGACACTGATGAAGTAGCGGTAACATTCCTCCACGTTGCCCAAGGGGGTTGCTGGGAGGGAAAGCAAGATGTAACAAGTGAGTCCCCTCCTGGATAGTCATTCATTTCACTCACTCACCAGCTACCTTACTGAGCATGAGCTTTGGAAGCGAACAGCTCTAAGGTTAAGTCCTTGTTTCATTAACTCACTCAACAGATAGCACCCACAATGTACTGTTCTAGACACTGAACAAGACAGATGAGATCCTGCCCTTAAGTAACATACAATAAAACAAAAAATATGAAATTTCAGCTCTTGTTAAACATCCCGCAGGATGTCAGTTCCAGGAATAAAGTGGGAGGTGAAGGAGGAGCTATTTTACTAAGCATTGTCTCTGTATTTATGTGTATTACCTACAGTATTCCTCAGAACAATCTCATAAAGTTGGTGCTGTCTATAAGGAAATGGATGGTTTCAAAGCTGAAATAACTTGTGCGTGGTAATGCTGCTTGTAATGACAGAACAAAGATTCCAAGTGGTAATCCACTACTGCTTCCCGTGGTCCCTTGTGCCATCCCATCCTCCACTGTCCCCTGGGCTCAAACCCTTCCATAGCCTCCTCCTCTTACCAACACAGGCCTTATGAAGATCTTGGAGCAGGGCACAAGCTGTCGATGTCTGTTCAAGTGAGAAGCCCTGCTGACGGCAGAAGATGAGTGCGTGGGAGAAGAGGTCTAGGGTGATGGCCTCCTTCAGGCTTTGCTCAGGACAGCTTAGCCCCAAGAGCTCAGCTAGCACCCTTGGGAGGGAGACAGGAAGGAAGGACTGAGCCAGCCCCTTCACCACCCCACACTGGTGGTGGAGCTGGGCATCCATGCCTTCCCAGCCCAGCCCCCTTAGCCTTTCCCAGGAGCCAGCTCTTCTGCTCTTCCCTGTCCCATCCCCATACTCCCTCATCTCCTCAGTGTTGGCTGTCTTCTCCAGCCTGTGCATGGAATGGATATCCAGGTATTTCCTGTCGTAAGAAAAGAGAATAGGTGTTGGTGGCCATCAGGCATTAGTCTCATGACAGGACTGTGATGACTAGAGCATTGGACTGGGAACCAGGAGACCTCAGCTTGAGGGTTTGCCCTTCTACTACCCTCACTGGGCAAGTCACTTCCTCTCTGGGTGTAACTTTTTCCATCTTTAAATGAGGGATATGGTGTAAAGGAACTCAGGATTCTCTTCATTTATAAAGCTAAGGATTAGGTAACTTGAGTTCTTGTCTCTGCCACTCCCCACGGCATCAGTGTCTCCGTTTATACAATGTTCTGTAGCAGTCGGTATTGCATTTATATCCGTAGTCTTCCCACCCTCCCTCTTTGGACTGGGGAGGCAGGAAGGCTGGAGATCTAGTCATCTTGGATAATTGTAGTTTCCTCGTCTATCAAATGGGGAATGCCCCAGCTGTCTGACAGGACTGTTGGGGAGGAATAAGGCAAGCGTCAAGTGTAACTTTTCCCCGATTCTTCACACTCACCACATGCAGATCCGGGGCGGGGGCAACGGGGGCTGCAGAGAGAAAACGGATTGGGCAGGCGGAGCTTTGCGGTCCCTGGCCCCAGTCCCGACCCATCTGGAATCTCCACCGGGCCTAAGAACCTGCTAACTTGCCTTCTCATTTTAAGGATTGTGTACGAGCAACGCTGGCAGGCCAGGCTTCGGTAGGCCCTAAGTACTATTCATAAACATTAAACAATCGGAGCCACGCACCCCTGCCTCTTCACCAAGGCACCCAGAAAACGTCTGGAACGTTAATAAACATAACGACGGGCGACGCCCTGCCGGGGAGCCCTTTTACAAACATTCATGAGCGGACCACTCTGTCCCGCCCTCACCGGGAACAAGTTGGCTGCAGGATCTTCATCCGCTTCTACCGAGGCCGTGGTTCTGGACTCGGTCCGCACACCTGTTACCATCCGCGTGACGGACCCATCCATTGAGCTGAGGTCCTTCTGGGGTTCCCGCTGCAGCTCTGAGGGCTGTTCACGCTCCGACTGTATGTTCAGGGCCGTGAATTGGCTGGACTTCTGGCGGATCATCTCGTCGCTCTTCCTAGGCGCGGGTCACCACAGGCTGTGTCCCGCCCAGGTCCTGGGAACGCCGGTTCTCCGGCAGCGATTGTCAAGTCCTCCCTCCAGCGACGCCTCAGCCAATCTACGCCGCAGAGAGGCCGGGTGCAGCCAATCCGCAGGGAGCGTCTCCCTCCGTCTCAACGGCGACCGTTGCTAAGGGAATTCGTGGAGGTGGGGGGAAGCAAGTGTAGGACGCTCACCAATCAGTGAGAAGAGAAGGCGCATGCGCAATAAGTTTCAAGCTCCGCCCCGGTGCCCTAGCTTCAAAGTGGCTAACAGGAGGTAGGCGATGCCCTTAGGGCTGGAGGAGGTGAGTGTGGTGTCTGTTGCCACGGGAACTGTCTGCTGGCCAATCACCGGGAGAAAGAGGAGGTGTTCAGAAGAGACCAAACCGGACCCGAGAGGCGGGATAAAGCGCGACCAATAGAGACAGGAAATGAAGTTTCGCCACATCCGGCATTGCCTGCGGCGCTTGCGCTGTGGGCTGAGGAGGCCGGTGACGTCCGGTGAAGTCCAAGATGGCGCTAGGCTGAGTCCGCCGGGGGTGAGGGTCCCGGGCAGGTGGGGGCGGGATTCAGCAGGTGTGTGCGGGGAAAGCTTGGGGCTGCGGAGCACTGGCCGCCTCTCCACCTCTGCTCTCTGTCTTCTACAGGTGACGGAAGTGCCGCCTACGCCCTCCTGACGTCCCTTGGGAGATCCTGCGCCTCTCCTCGCAGCCGCGGCCATGTCTGGACCCGGCAACAAACGCGCCGCTGGCGACGGCGGCTCGGGGCCCCCGGAGAAGAAGCTGAGCCGCGAGGAGAAGACCACGACCACGCTTATAGAGCCCATTCGTCTTGGGGGCATCTCTTCCACGGTTCGTGGGCCTCTACCCCAGCCCTCACAACTTGCCAGACTCCCATCTCTGTTCGCCCGAATCGTCCAGAGCCTTTACTCCCTGTTCCCCCAAGCAGGATCCATTTTACCGAACACTCTGTTGAAGGAAACCGAGGACATGACGTTTGCTTTCTTTTTACAGATAGGGAAACAGGTTCCCAGAGGGCGTGTGACTTGTCAAAGACCTGAGAATTAGAAAGAGGCAGAAGCAGAACTTGACCCAACGCACAATTAAGATGCGTTCTCTATGGGTGCTTAAATCTCTTAAAATCCTGCTAGTGGTTAGTGTGGGGATACTGTCTTCTCCATTCCCGTTGGTCTCTTGTCTCTCTCTGTGATTGTTTTTTTGGGCCCTGCTTGACCCTCTCCTCATCCCCTTTGTTTTCCTTTGGTAGGAGGAGATGGACCTGAAGGTTCTGCAGTTCAAGAACAAGAAACTAGCAGAGCGGTTGGAACAGCGACAAGCTTGTGAAGATGAACTCCGAGAACGAATTGAGAAGCTGGAGAAGCGGCAGGCCACAGATGATGCCACGCTCCTCATCGTCAATCGCTACTGGGCCCAGGTGGATGCCCCTCTGCTTTCCAAGACCTGGCCTTGATCCAGCTGCCAGTCCTCAGACTACTCTGCTGGGAAAGGAGTATCATGCTGGGAAGCACCTGAGGGATTCATAACATTTTTGGTGCTTTCTCCCTTCAGCTGGATGAAACTGTGGAAGCCCTTCTCCGACACCATGAGAGCCAGGGGGAGCTGTCTGGAGGGACAGAGGCGCCTGGAACCCAGGAGGGGCCGACACGTGATGAGACCCCTCTCACAGAGCCAGGGACATCGGACCTGAGGGGTAGGGCCAGAGCCCTAGGATCTGGGGAGCTTAATTAAGTCCTGGGAATGGTCCTGGTGAAGAGGGAACTTTTATATTAGTCTCCTGAGTTCCCCACCACGCTTCACACAGACACACACTTGACTTCATGTTTGGAGAGCAAAAAGTAGTGGTTAAGGACTCAGGCCCCAGGCTGTGGAATCTGAGTGACTTGGTTCATAGTGCATGTCAGGTTTGACACTTATTTAATTCAGAAAATATTAATATCGAGGGGTAATTGTGAATTCATACTGTAACAGCCTTGGATGAGACAAAGATAAGCCAAAAAAGAAATAGTGCCTTTGCTATCGGGGAGGAAGTGATTATAAACCACAAGTAAAAAGAATAGGAGGCCATGAGAGGGAATTAGTGTATGTGCACTTGTGTGTGGGTCTCATTGAGATTGCGAAGGCAGAGAAGGCTTCCCTGAGGAATGATTTGGAAGCTCCGTGGCCTTGAAATTACTTCAGTTTCCTGAGCCTCTGCAGATTCACTTTGATGATGGGGACACCAGTGTATTAACGTGCACTGCGTGTGTTCAATCAGTGAGCCACAGGGTGTCACAGGGCTCAGTCTGGAACTTGGTATGGAGTGGCGGTAACTGCTGCTCTTAACCTCATGAGATCCTCATGAGGGTCTGTCCACCCCCCACAGAGCCCCTGCCCGTGCAGCTGCGGCCCCCGCTCAGTGAGCCAGCCTTGGCTTTTGTGGTAGCGCTGGGTGCCAGCAGTAGTGAGGAGGTGGAGCTGCAGCTGCAGGGCCGGATGGAGTTCTCCAAGGCAGCTGTGTCCCGTGTCGTAGAGGCCTCAGACCGCCTGCAGCGCCGGGTAGAGGAACTCTGTCAGCGAGTATACAGCCGAGGTTAGTTCTCTGTGTCCTACTGCAGAGGTGTCTGTCCCCGTTTGTGTCCTGGTTGTGTCCCCTCAATGCCCGAGTCCAGGGGCAGCCATAATTCTCCAGGGAATAAATCAGCCACGTTCTTGGGAAAGTGGTAGTTAGTAGATGGGGCTCTGCCCTTGGTTCATGGGGTTGAGCTCTAGAGAGCCAGGTGGGAGGAGTTGTTGATGCTTCTGGGGCTGCTGCCTTCCAGCTGGAGACCTCTTTGGAACACTTTGCACAGATTTTAGTTGCAGTTGCTGATCCACAAGGCGTAGTAGCAAGTGTCCAGGCTTTGCAGGCTGACAGGCTCTCCCAGCCCTAGTCCTCTCATTCTGGGCAGATGGTTCTACTCTCTGAGCTGGTTTCCTCCTTTGTGCAGTGGAGATAAAAGACTTCGGGCTTTGTCATGAGAAATTGGCAAGACAGCTGGTGGATCACACTGGGCACATAGCAGACTCCAGAATGAGTTAGTACTTTGCCCCATGGCCCTGGATTTGGCTCTTACCCGAGCCCTGCCTTCTCAGGGGACAGTGAGCCCCCCGGTGAGGTGGCTCGGGCACGCACCCGGGAGCTGGGTCGTGAGAACCGGCGGCTGCAGGACTTGGCCACCCAGCTACAAGAGAAACACCACCGCATCTCGTTGGAGGTGGGATTAAAACCAGGGCGGGGTTTGGATTAGACACATAAGGCTCTCAGGGACCCAATTTCCCTCCTCTAAGCATCTGACCCTGTCATTGTCTCCAGTACTCTGAGCTCCAGGATAAAGTGACATCAGCAGAGACTAAGGTGCTGGAGATGGAGACAACAGTGGAGGACCTGCAGTGGGACATTGAGAAGCTGCGCAAGCGTGAGCAGAAGCTCAATAAGCACCTGGCGGAAGCCTTAGAGCAGGTGGGGCTTGGGTGCTGGGTCAGATGGAGCCACGGCTGGGCACTTGGAGCCCTTGCTTCTCTCCTCCACCCCCATGGGTCTGTGTCTCCACAGCTCAACTCTGGCTACTATGTGTCTGGGAGCTCCTCCGGCTTCCAGGGGGGCCAGATCACACTCAGCATGCAGAAGGTGAGTAGGCACTATTCTTCCAGTCCCTCCCACAACCTTTTCTCTGCACCACCCATGAAAGTCCCCTCAGAATTTAGGACAGATATCTGCATGCTCTGAGTCCCTTTCCTTGTCATTCATGCTGCTCTGTTTTCATTCATTCATTTATGTACTTAGTAAGTAGTTGTTAACATTAAACCGTAGGCATGGTGCTTGGAAGCAGGCACATGCGAGGACAAAAGAGACAAAAAGCAAAGCTTTCATGGAGCTTAGGTTCTAGTTGGGGGAATAAACAAGAAATAAGATAGTTCATCAGGTGGTTAAAGGTGCCCCAAAGGAAAAGCATAGAAAAGAGACAAACAGGGGCACTTGGGTGACTTAATTAGGTTAAGTGTCTGCCTTTGGGTCGAGTCATGGTCACCAGGTCCTGGGATCAAGTCCCATGTCAGGCTTCCTGCTCAGTGGAGAGTCTGCTTCTCCCTCTGTCCCTACCCCGCTCATGCACGTGCACACTGTCTCTCTCACACATGAAAGTAAATAAATCTTCAGAAAAAAGGGAGAGGGAAATGGAAGTATGTTGGAGTTGACTGGTGTTCTTAGCTGGCAGGCTGAAAGAGGTGTCTCACTGAGATGGCCGTCTCACTTCTTGTTCATTGAACATATTTTTTGGTCTTGTGAGGATCATGTTCCCTGTTAAGCCTTAATTCAGGTTCCTTTTCAGGTCTTTCAAGAAGGTTTTTCTGATTCCCTGTCAGTTATGAGCCTTGGTTCCCGGCACTGACCATGTAGTGTTTTCTCCCACTTACCTGGAAGCCCTTAGGAAAATGCTTGGGTTTGGCTTGTCCCTGAGCTTCAGAATCCATGTACTGCCCACGTTCGGTGGGGATCTGAGGGAAGCATGCATCCTGGCCCGGCCCTGCCTCCCACAGCTCCTCCCATTCCACAGTTTGAGATGCTGAATGCAGAGTTGGAAGAGAACCAAGAATTGGCTAATAGCCGGATGGCAGAGCTGGAGAAGCTGCAGGCCGAACTTCAGGGGGCTGTGCGGACCAACGAGCGCCTCAAGGTGGGCTCTGTTTGGGACCGGGAGGCCTGAACCTACAAGGTAGTGGCCAGGTCCTGAATCCTGTTGCTGATCTCTCATGGGCACCCTGGCCCTAGGTGGCCCTGCGGAGCCTTCCCGAGGAGGTGGTACGGGAAACGGGGGAGTACCGAATGCTGCAGGCCCAGTTCTCGCTGCTCTACAACGAGTCTCTGCAAGTGAAGACACAGCTTGATGAGGCCCGGGGGCTGCTGCTGGCTACCAAGAATTCCCACCTGAGACATATTGAGCACATGGAGGTACGGCCTTGGAGCAGAGCTCAGGGTCAAGGTGTTGCTGGCTTTTGCAGCCCCTGTGCGCTGCCAGGGGTCCCTTGGGAATAAGTTTGCCCCCCCCCCCCCCCCCCAAGCCACAGAGGCCTGAGGTAGGGGTTAGGGGAATGTGAGGAGAGGAATTTGCTAGGGGGCTGAGGGGTCATGTGGGTCCTTAACGCTTCAACCTACAGAGCGATGAGCTGGGGCTGCAGAAGAAGCTGCGCACGGAGGTTATCCAGCTGGAGGACACGCTGGCCCAGGTACGCAAGGAGTATGAGATGCTGCGCATCGAGTTCGAACAGAACCTGGCGGCCAACGAGCAGGCAGGTATGTGGTGAGGACAGGGTGGAGGGGGGACCTTATCTGGGATTGCTTGTCCCTGGTGTGGGGTTGCCGCTTATCCAGATGCAAGGGGGTTAAGCCCCTTCCTTTTGCAGAGCCTCCTCTCCCTAGCCAAAACGGGGCTCCTGCCACCTGACTCAAAGGCACGGTGAGGGTCACAACCAGCTGAGGTGACTGACAGAGCAGGCACAGAACATGAGCTCTTGGCCCTATCTGTGGTTCTCTGGCCTTATGGTGTCTCTCTTAGAGGTCTTCGTTCATTTTACGAAGATTTTTGAACACGATTTATGAGCCGGGCTCTTTTCCAGGCTTTGGGATTATTATGTCCATGAACAAAACACAGACGATCCCTGGTACTGTGGAACAGTATTGTAGTGAAGGAAGACAAAGTAAAAAATAGACCTGCCTAACCAGATCTTAGGTAGTGGCAAATATGTCCAGACAAAGCAAGCAGGGAAGAAAGATAGGAAGTGTGGGGAGAAAGGGGTTGTGGTCTTGGATTGGGAGGTTAGAGAAGTGAAACTCACAAGTGAAACTCACATTTTGTTTAAAAATACAAAGAAAGTGGACTAATTTACTTTGGTGAATATTAGTCATATGTTCCCTTAAAGAAAATTTGGAAATACTAAAAAAAATCTACGTTAACAGAAATAACCCAAGTAGGCAGTCTCAAGTTAGTTTTGGGTGAGTTTCCTTTGAGGCTGGGTTATTACTTTGAGGTGATCACTCTATATATAAGGCCTCAGTTTCCCTGTCATCCTCAATGGGAGTGATGGCTGCAGCTCCCCTTCTTCCCCCACTGAGGGCTTGGGCCCTTCCTGCAGAGCCCAGTCGAACTCCTTCCCTCCCAACCCTCTCCTAGGGCCCATCAACCGGGAGATGCGCCACCTGATCAGCAGCCTCCAAAACCACAACCACCAGCTAAAGGGGGATGCCCAGCGGTACAAGCGGAAGCTGCGGGAAGTGCAGGCTGAGATTGGCAAGGTGAGAGGGGGCTGCCTGGGAAAACGCTTGGCTGGACCCGGGTGAGCACTGTCTCACCTCAGCCCTGTTCTCTGTCTTTGCAGCTCCGGGCTCAGGCCAGCGGCTCAACCCACTCCATCCCCAGCCTGGGCCACCCAGAGGACTCTAGCCTCAGTGCCCCAGCCCCAGGGAAAGAAGAGGGTGGGCCAGGCCCTGTCACTGCCCCCGACGGCAGAAAGGAGATGGCTTCAGTGCCTGGTGCCGCCACCACTGCCTCCTCAGCGAAGAAGGAGGAGCTGGTCCCCTCTGAGGAGGATGCCCAGGCCCTAACTCCTGGGTCCCAGGGCTCCTCCTCTCGGGGCCGAGAACCTGAGCCCAGGCCCAAGCGGGAGCTTCGGGAGCGGGAAGGGCCTGGCCTGGGACCCCCATCTGTAGCCTCAGCTCTCTCAAGGGCTGATCGGGAGAAGGCCAAGGTGGAGGAGGCCAAGAGGAAGGAGTCAGAGCTCCTCAAAGGTCTCCGAGCAGAGCTCAAGTGAGCCCCTATTCTTGTTTCCCTCCCACCCCTATCAAAGTGGCCTCCAGCCCCAATCACCAAGCCTTCCTCCTGTGGCTCCCCAGGAAGGCCCAAGAAAGCCAGAAGGAGATGAAGTTGCTGCTGGACATGTACAAATCAGCACCCAAGGAACAGCGGGATAAAGTGCAGCTCATGGCAGCTGAACGCAAGGCCAAGGCTGAGGTGAGGACAGGTAGGGCCTTGCGTTGAGGTAGGGCCTTGAGGTGAGGACAGGTAGAGGTTGCTCTGGGGAGTTCTGACCAAAGCAGAGCCCTAGGTCAGCAGCAGACTATGGCCAGCACTCACTCTCTTTCTGGTGGCTGTAGGTTGATGAACTGCGGAACCGTATTCGGGAATTGGAGGAGAGGGACAGGCGGGAGAGCAAAAAAATCGCGGATGAGGATGCCCTGCGGCGCATTCGGCAGGCGGAGGAGCAGATCGAGCACCTGCAGCGCAAGCTGGGTGCTACCAAGCAGGTGAGACCCCCTTGTGGTCCCCTTGCTTCTGAATGTTGGGATTCCCTTCATTCCTTGTTGAGTGCTTCCAGCGGATGTCCGGGCCCACGCTGTTCAGCCCTGTTCTCCCATGGTTTCCTTGCGATCATTGCCTGTATTCGGTATCATCTCTGCCCGTTTGCCACAGGAAGAGGAGGCTCTGCTGTCAGAGATGGATGTGACCGGCCAGGCTTTTGAAGACATGCAGGAGCAAAACGGCCGGCTGCTGCAGCAGCTTCGAGAGAAGGATGACGCCAACTTCAAGCTGATGTCGGAGCGGATCAAGGCCAACCAGATTCACAAGCTGCTGCGGGAGGAGAAGGACGAGCTGGGCGAGCAAGTTCTGGGGCTGAAGTCCCAGGTAAGGCTGCTTGGGGTTTGCAGGCTGCAGCCGGAAGGGCCAGCGGCTCCCCAGCACTGAGCCAGCACCCCTGACCTCAGGTGGATGCCCAGCTGCTGACCGTGCAGAAGCTGGAGGAGAAAGAGCGGGCCTTGCAGGGCAGCCTTGGGGGTGTGGAGAAGGAGCTGACGCTGCGCAGCCAGGCCCTGGAGCTCAACAAGAGGAAGGTGAGGCCAGGCCCGAGGAGAAAGGGGAGAAAGCAGCCTAAGATGGTGGCTCACAGCTGAAGCCTTGCTGTGCCTCAGCTCCCAGCCCAGCTCACGTCTTGACTGCTTACTGTGTTCCCATCCCTGTGCTGAGCCTTATCTGTGCCCAGTTGCGTTTTGGTCTCATAACAGTCATGAGACGGTGTTTGTTATTATCTGCTTTTCTCAGGAAACTGAGGTTTAGGGCGGGCAGCTGACTTGCTCAAGAAAGGGTGGACCTGGAATTGGGCCCTGGATCTCCTTGGCTCCAGAACCCACGTTTTGAGCACTGTGTTGGTTAGCTGTAAAGTAGGCGTGCTGGTCCTTGTCACAGAGTTGTATGAAACCTCAGGAACGTCTAGGTCATGGCAGAGGCATAAGGTCAATATTAGTTTTCATTTTCTTTCCCTCTTTGGGCTTTTTCTTCCCCATTTCATTCATTCATTAAAGCAGTCATATTCATGCCCTTGCTATGAGCCCTTGGCACTGAGTGCTGGGGAGAACCTGGAACCAGAGGGCCCTACCAGAGGTGGGAACCTCTGGTCTTGAGGGGCGCAAATAGCCAGCCAATAATCCCACAGGTAAAATAGGCTATTGCTGATCCCAGTAAGTCTTGTGAAGGAAACTAAGGTGCTGTGAAAGAAAAATAGGGGAGCCTGACTCGGGAGCTGAATGTAAGCTGGTGCTTGAGGGGACCACAGGAAAGAAGTATGTGATGTATGCTGTGGGAGTTAAGGGGAGCAGAGAGAAGAACCCCATGGAAGTTGAAGGATGGGCGTGTGCATTATGCAGGTGAGGAAGTGAGTGTCAGGAGCTGTGGAGAACAGGAGGAGGTGAAAGTGGGGAGGTCAGGAGGCAGGACTGATTATAGTAAAGATACTGGATTTGATCCCAAAAGCAAGAGTCACTGGAACATTGGACACAGGCATCTGGAGTGTGGCTCCACACACCTGACTCCTCAGGCTCAGGTGATCGGTGCCCCCCACCCCCGTCCCACCTCTCTCAGGCTGTAGAAGCGGCCCAGCTGGCCGAGGATCTGAAGGTGCAGCTGGAGCACGTGCAGACGCGGCTGCGAGAGATCCAGCCTTGCCTGGCGGAGAGCCGGGCTGCTCGTGAGAAGGAGAGCTTCAATCTCAAGAGGGCTCAGGTGTGTGCATGGGGCAGGGGCAGTGAGGCTCAGGGTCACTGATGTGGGCTGGGGCTGGGTGGTTCAAGAGGATAACCCTTGCACTTAAGCTAGTCCTCCTGCTCCAGGAGGACATCTCACGACTGCGGCGCAAGCTGGAGAAGCAGCGGAAGGTGGAGGTGTATGCGGATGCAGATGAAATCCTCCAGGAGGAGATCAAGGAGTACAAGGTGGGGCTATGGGGCTGAGTTACATCCCATCAACCCAGGAAATCGTAGATGGGGAGTTGGTGAGAGCTGTAGTGGATATCTGGGGACCCCAGAAATAAGCAAAAAGTGGGCAGCACCTTGGTTGTGGAGACTCGAACAACTGACCAGGTACTGTGTGTGTGCTTGTGCCAGGCACTGTGCACAGCTAGGTGTGGGAGGGCTGGGAGCTAACCTTAGTGTCAGACCTCTTGAAGCTGACCAAGAGGAGGCAGCCGAGTATTCTGAGTAATGAGCATTCTGATGGCAGAGGCCAGGGCACATGGCAGCTCTGGGGGTTAGTAGGCTTCCTGGAATGAATGCCATCCAAGGAAAACCTGAAGTGTCAGATCCTGGAGGGTGTGGTGAGTCAGGCTGAGATGCTTGGCTTATCCTGTAGTTCTCATGGAGACATCAAAGGGTTTTAAGCCAGAGAGTGATGTGGTCTGATGTGCTGTTAGATTTGGCACAGAGGAGGTGAAGACTAGAGGCAGAGAAGTCTGTTAAGCTGTTGGAGTCACTGAGGCAAAAAACGGACAGGGAGCTAGCCTGGGTGTTAGAGACAAGTAGAGGAGCTCAGGAGGCAGAAGTGCTTGGACTCCGGGATGGATTGATGGGCGGAGTGAGGGAGAGGGAGATACCAAGAATGCCTGCATTACTGATTTGAGAAACGAGGTGGGTGACAAGTGGCACATGATGGGATTAGGAAGACTGTGGAGAAGCAGGTTTTGGTGGACAGTGTGTCTCCAGGATGTTGAAAATGAGGTGACTGTGGGAAGCTGGCTGGGAAGGCACTTGAAGCAGAAGGACTATCTGGACGACAGGGGCTTGGGGGGTTGTGAGTAGATGCAGCGGTGAGAGCTCCATCAACTGTGGTCCCCCAGGGAGGGTCTGTGGCATGGTAAGACACAGGGCATTCTTTTCCCTTAGGAGCCTCAGAGCTTCAGTGATAGAGGAAGAGAAGCCTGTGGTTTGGCCCTGAAGAAGCAGAGGCAGCTGGGGGGCAGCCATGGGGAGGGAGAAGAAGGTTTCTCCAGATGAGAGGGCTTGCATAGGTATGGTTTGAGAGCTAGGGAAGATGCTGGGGCAGTAGGCTGGGCTGGGATTTCAAGCAGGGCGAGCGGAGGTAGAATGTTGGGGAATGCTGAGTTGACGGAATTCCTGGACTTAGAGGTGAGATCTGGCGGCCGGTGGGAGGTTTCAGGATAGGAGAGGAGATTTGTAAAACCTTCGTAGAGAAGAGTGAGTCCAGGGACCCAGCCAGATCTCTGGATGGCACCAGGCGTGCGCTCAGTTAAGGGTAGAGACGGCAGATTTCTAGTGGCATGGCTCTGCCCAGCTGTGACTTAGCAGGTGCAGATGAGGAGAAGGTAGACAGAAAGCTTCAGCTAAGACTGGGGTTTTGCCAGAGAAGGCCAGAGGAGTGAGAGATTGAGCCCCAGAGCAGAGGAGCCTAGGCTGAGCCTGTAGATTGTCAGCCTTGAGAGGGGACATGTTCACGGGTACCATTGAGCAGGGTAGAATCCAGACTCTGCTTTTGTCTGGTTTTGAGAGCTTGCTCAGTCCTTATCCACAGAGTGCTCTGCCCCACCTCTTGGTTCTGGGGAGAGTTAGGCGGAGTCTGTATGTGGTGGGCGTGGCCTGGGCACCTCCTGCCCTCAGCTCGGGGTCTGGGTGCCATCAGAACTGGGCCCGAGCTGCTGCCTTTGCCCGGCCCAGGCACGGCTGACCTGCCCCTGCTGTAACACCCGCAAGAAGGACGCGGTCCTTACCAAGTGCTTCCACGTCTTCTGCTTCGAGTGTGTGCGGGGCCGCTATGAGGCCCGCCAGAGGAAGTGCCCCAAGTGCAACGCGGCCTTCGGTGCCCACGACTTCCACCGCGTCTACATCAGCTGAACCCGCAACTCAGGGGACTTCGGAACACCCACAGACCCGGGGGCTGTGCCTCCAGTCCCTCCCTACCCCACGTTCAGTGGCCCCTGTGCTCCATTCCAGACCCTGTGGGCCCAGCCCCTCTCCACCTCATTGGTTTGGGGGTCCCAGTGCATGCTGGTGGGAGTAAGATCCATTACGTTCTGTTCTGTCTTCTCCCTACAGTCAGAGCTGTAGCCTGGGGCGCAGCTGCCCTGCAGGAGGGGTCTGCTGTGAGCAGCTTGCGGAGCCTGGAGCACTCACCTGAGCTTCCTGGAAGCTGGCCCTAGCCTTTCTCCACAGGCTGACTCCTAGTCCACTGTCTCCGCAGGCCCATCCTAGCCCAAAGGGTGCAATCCCCCAGGCTTTGACCTCCTACCCAAGAGAAGGTTCATTCGCTACCTGCTTACCCACAAGTGAGGACCAAGGGTGGGCCACTTTCCCCAGCCCCTAAACTCTAGGGCCCAGGGAGACTTTCCATGCTTGGGTGGGGCTTCCCTCCTGTGGAGTTCCCTGGGCTCTTTGGTCTGGCTCTTACGCTAAAGGCCTAAGGAGGTACCCCCTGGGTGGGGGGCACTGTCCTCTTTTTGGGGGGAATTTTGGCTACTGCGGTCACCTTGCCCTCATCTCGGGAGTGCTGAACCAAGATCATCAGTTTCTATTCTAATCAGCCTCCCTCACACCATCTCTGTTTCTTTTCCAAACCCACTTACCTGCTCCCGTCCCATGCTTCCCAAGACTCCACTGGGTCCCCAGCCCGACCCTGCTTTCATCTTGATGGCCTTAACTGCAGTGGAGGCGGAATTTCCCAGGAGGGGAAGGGATAGACAAGTGGCTGGGCCAACTTCCAATCATTCCAGGTAGAGGCGCTTCATCTAACACCCTGTGACTGAGCCTGTCCCCATGATACTCCCTGTGCTGCCTGCCCAAGCAAACTCCCATGGGATGTGAAGGCAGCAGGCAGGGGCCTGGAAGGTGGAGCTGCCGACCGGTGCAAGGGTCCATTCAGACCCGCAGGCCCTGCTCTAGAGATGTCTTGTACAGCCTGTTAATTGTTATGAATAAACGTCCAACCCTCAGCCCACACTGAGTAGCCAGGCTTCCTGCCCTAAATGTGGTTCCAGGTTTTAGCTGCTACACTTCTCCCATTGCTGCCCTGGCTGGCACGTGAACCCCCAAGGGCTTCCACAGAGACCTCACCCTTCCCACCAAGCATCTAGTTACATTTGGACCTAACTGCCGCCTCGGATCCCAGACTGCTCGCAGGAGGAGCATGTCTGCAGGGAGAAAGCGTTCATCGGCCTCTGTCGCCAGCCGGCCCCTCCAGATTCCCACCCCGTGGGGTTGACAATCCGCGAGAATCCTGGCGACCCTGCCGGAACCCCTCCGCACGGGCTCACCACGCCCCTCGCAGTCATTGGCTGCAGGGATGCTGGGAGCCTCGTGTTGGATCCCGGGAAATGTAGTCCTTTGTTAGCGCCTGGCCACAAGGCTCTCCGTGGGGTGAGCTGGTTCCCGGGTTGTGCCTGCCCGGCCTGGACCCAATCTGCGAGCTGTCCCTTCCCGCCGGCTTCACCACCCCCGTCCCTCGCGAGCGGACAGATTAGAGCAGCGTAGCGGGTGACTTCCTTCATTGCAATTTGTGCCGGCCGCTTCTCGGGAACCGCGTGTGGATTGGTGTCTGTGGCTTCAGCTATCTGTCGGATCCGCGGGTGGAGCCTTCACTGCAGCCGTCTGGGGGCTCAGGCCGGGGCCGGTACTGTCGGAGCTAGGGGCCGGAGTCGGGCGCATGGTTGTGGTGGCTACCGCCGGCTTGGCAGCAGTCGCGCCTTCGCGCGGCCCCGCGGCCCTTTCGGCGGTCGCTCCTTCGCGGGGGCTCGAGGCCTTGTCCGCCTTCGGGCTCCACCTGGCGTCCGGGATTTCGGCGGGGTTGCGGCGGCTGGACCAGCTCGGAGTAGAGGCGGAGACGCGGGCTACGGTGACTTCCGGCGCTGGGCTGGCCGCGGTGGGCATGCTCACCGAGACCCGGGCCGCGGCCGGGGATGGCATCGGGCCGTTGAGGAAGTGTCCACCGCCTGAGCGCAGCGCACGTCAGGCTGGGGGAAACGCGGCATATTGCATCATAGAGAGGCGGGCCGGCTCTGAGAGGAGGGCTGCCCCCGGAGCGGGTCAGGGTCAGCCAGGCCTCCGTGAGCACTCTTTCTCGGGAGTCTTCTCCACACGTGCTCTTTCAGTAAATATTACTAACTGCACATCACCTCCCCAAATATCTGTTTGGCTGGTGTCTGGATTCAGAGATGTAAAAACTCATGTCTACTTGTCTGGTAGGCATCACACCACTTCCTCAAGCTGAAGGGCAGGGGATAAAGATGCCAGAATTTCTGGGAGGCTCTGCCTTAGGGGCTGATCAGGTTCCTTCACTCAGGAGGTCTGACCTCTGACAACCCCCAGTAACCCCAAGTGGCCTCAGTGGCTGTGTGATACCCGGTGCCCCTAGGATGGGCAGGCCAAAGTTCCACCTTAGCAAGCCTCACGGTGAATGTACCTGTTTTAGCTAGAACCAGAGCTACTACTGTATGACTGGCTGCAGAATCCAGTGGAGTATCTGCCATTGCCCACTCTCTGAAACTTCCTTGGACCGTGGTGCTACCCTCTCCTGATTGTGCTCATACTATCTTCTGCTGGTCCTGTTCCTCCAACCCTAAGCTACACCTTCTCCTTTTTTCACTACTTTCCCTGTGTCTTTATCCATGGCTTTGGCTACAGCTAAGCTGCTAAGATCCAGTTCTCCCGTCCAGTTCTCCTTCCTGAGTTCCAGACTTACAAAACCATCACCATGGTGGGGAGGGCGGAGGGCAAGGTTGTCACTGTCCTCCAGATGGTGCTCTACCCCCAAGTTCCTCAGACAAGATGCTCCACACTCTGGCTTCTGTTCTCTGCCTTACCTCAGTCTCTACTGGTCTATGTGCTATCGCCCACCCAGTGTAATGTTCTGTACTTTCTATCCCCCACCCCACCCCTGGCTCTTGCCCTTTGCCTCAGGTCAATTCCTCCAGCCAGTTTCCTAACCCTCTGCTGTGGCAGGCACCATGTCTGGGTCCACAGCCTTTTCTGCTAAGTCTCTGAACCAATCACTGTGCTCCAAGGCCTGTTGTTTCCCTGAAGTCCCCTCACTTGACTGAAGACTCCTGCGCTGGGACCAGGATGGCAAACATAGAATGCGGGATAACCTTCCCTGCTCACCAACCTGTGAAAGGCAAGTCCCTTCTCCCTTACTTACTACCCCACTTCCTGCTTTCCCGATAGGGAAGGGGAAGGAGAGACAGCAAGACTGCTCTGGAGGTCTAGGTCAGAGAGGTGCAGAGAAGGTGAAGAGAAAGCTTCCTGGCTGGGGCAGGAGGCTCCCCGAAGGCCGGGGCAGAGGCAGGCTACAGGTTAAAGCAAGTGTGGATCTCAGGTGGCTGTTCAGGGGGCCATGGCCTGGGCTAGGCCCAGGAGATGGCAGCTGAGGCAAGCCTGGCATTGAGGATTCAGCGAGAGCAGCCCCACCTGGCCAGACAGTGTGGAGCCCAGGCCAGGCCCAGGCAGGTCCCATGCTGGGAGAGGACAGGTTTGGCTGGGTATGGAGCCTGCTCCCGGCCGTCCTGGTTTCCCTTGCTGCCTTCCTGTGGATCTTGGGCAAGTGGTGCCCTTCTCCGAGCCTCTCCACACAGTGAGGGCTTGTGGGCTACCTCCTGGGGGGAAATCTCCACCCCTGCCTCCTCAGGGTCTAGGAAGCTCTGTTCCAGAGGTAGGCTGACTGAGCCCCAGACGGACCACCGGCTTTTGGAACTAGATCTTCGGAGCTTTTCCTTGTGATAGGAGAGGCCTCCCTGGGGCTGCATGGCTGGACCAGAGCCAGTTAGTGCCAGAATCACCAGGTAGCCGCCCAGCGGTCATTTCGCTGGTGGCAAAAGCCAGGCACCAAAAAGACCTGCTTGGCTCTGCCACCATCTCAGCGTGTTTCTCTCTAGGATGGGGATTTTAACGATCCATAAACCCTCTGGCTTCTACCCTTGAGCAATGTTTGGGAATTTGAGGGCATCTGCTCTAATGGGCCCAGCTGAGGTTTTGAGCAGACACACAGACCCTGACTCTGGGAGAGGACAAGCTCCTTCAGCTTGCTCCAGGCTTGAAAGACAAGACAGAAAACACCTGGGAAATCTTATTCCCTTTATTCTCTTCAACTAATCAACATGACCACCGGTGACACAACACTGTTATTGACACACAACACTCAAAAGTGGGGCCTCTCTTCACTCCACAGGGACAAGTCAGGTTGAGTGGGGCTTCCCTAATGGGGGCAAAGGAGTCTGGGGG
>PISX010013299.1:25165-57421 GCA_004024625.1 Mellivora capensis | reverse complement strand
TCTGCGCCTCCCTGGGTTGAGGTCTTCTCGACCCTAACAATCCCAGGACCTCAATCATGACCTGAGCCAAAGGCAAAGGCTTTAACCCACTGAGCCACCTAGTGTGGTGGAGAGTTTTAACTTAACTTACCTGACCTCAAAAGGGAGTGTAATGTCCAAGTGTGTGGAAGATTCTGGAAGACAAGCTCTGATACAATATGAGGAAGATCTTTCCACCAATCTGTAATATCCCATAATGGACCAGGCTCACCTGACATAGGAAGCATTTGTGCGGAACTATTTGGAACAGATGTCTATGAGGAATGTAGGCACAGTGCTGTTCTGATGTCCTCTGAGGTCCTTTCCACCTGGATATTCTGGGTCAAGGCAGATCTTTTGTCACTATGCTTAGCCACAGGGATCTATCCCTAATCAGCTGGCAGTGATGGGCAGCAGGGAACTGCAGAAGACACCAGCAAGTACAAAATGGGGTGGGGCACAAGGAGGAGAGAAATAAGGGAGAAAGGGGTAGAACGTGGGTGGGAGGAGGTCTCATAAGTGACTATAGACCAGTGTGAGCCACTGTGCTGGGTAGCCCTGTGTGTTCCTTCTCATCAGCTCTCTGATGTAGGTACAGTCACTAGTTTACAAATTAGGAGACTGCCCAGATGACATGGATGGTCTAGGGCAAGGCTTGACCACAGTCTGGGCTACATGGACTTGCCTCCTGTCATTATTCCCATGAACCACAGAGAGCACACAACACACATCACTGTGAGACAATCTGTCTTTAGCCATCCTTGTCTCAGGTATACATCAACATACCCAAGGGGCAGAGGTGACCCAAGACCACAACCTGCTTTTTCACTGTATCTAGTGTCAAAGCCACCCTGCATAGCATGGGACCAAAGAAACCCCCTCTCCCTTGCTAGGTTCTGCCCTGTCAGCCTCCAAGGATCCTGGCTTGCTGCAGGTAAGAGTTTAACTGAACACCTGAACCAGTTCTTGTCCTCCAGTGGGGAGAGCTGAGAAAGTTAGTGTAGACACAAGCAGCCTTCCTCCACGGCTCCAGAAGATAGCAGCCTGGGGACAATATTAATTTACATTGCAAAGGAACCTGATAAAAGATTGAGAAATACTTCTAGTATTAATTACAATAATCATCAGATTATGTGGACTAGATGATCAGTCACCATAGGATCAGATTAGCCCCTTATCATACTTGTGAGTATAGCACCAACTCCCCACCTCCCCCCACCACAAACGGAAGTGATAGTGCCCAAGAGACCAGATTCAAATTGTAACTGAGTTAGCTGTATCTTACACCACCCCCATACCCTCACTCTCTAGTTTCTCTCATCTAGTTGTTCAACTGTTTATGGTTTTGCTGAAGAATCTAGTCTGTCACCTGCCAAGGATGGATGTTACAGCAGCCATGCTGTGGGCTTTGCCCCTATGTTTGTAGTCAATGGAAAATTGTTGATGGCAGGCAAACTGATTGTTGTAAGGGATATGAGCTTTTACCTTCTCCTTATCTGATTGCTTACTATAAGTAATTCATAGTGAATTTCAATATCCTTTCTCCTTGGCAAACTACGCTCATTTTTGCCTCTCACCTGGTGCCCTCTTGCTCACAGCATGAAGATCTGGTGTCTTGAAATGGATCATGTCAATGAGTCAAATCCAGGGTGCAGGTATTTGTAAAATGTGCTAGTAAGTGGCAGTCAGGACCACCTCTGGGTTCCTGACTGCCCAGAGCTCACTCTACTCTATCAGCATTTCTGATGAATGAGGGGAGGCAGAGGAAGGGAACACCCCAGTATCAGGGTCTGACTCCTCCTTAACTGGCTACCTGACACTGAGGAAATTCCTATTCTGCTCTGATCCCCAATGTCCTTGACTGTGAAAAAGGAGCATTCACATCAGCACCCAGGGATGTTCTTCAGATTACAGGAGAGAAGTCACGTGAACACAGCACCTCAAAGACGGTGTGGGAGCAGAAAACGTGCTCCAGAGATGGAGCTCCCTCTTCCCCCTCTTCCATGCCATGCTCATGGCCACAGGCAGTGGTGCTCACTAAGTCCACCTCTGGTTTCCATCATCAGTTCCCTGGGGTCAGAGAAGAGGCTGGAGGTGGAGGTTGTGGTGCTAAGACCAAAGCCATAGCTGGCCATGTTTGACTTCTAGGAGAAACCACAGACCACCTCAGTCTCTTCATGTCAGCCACTGCAATAGTACAGACCTCTATCATGTGATCAAAGAGGAGTCCTGGTTCTGGTCATCCTGGAGGGGAAAACTACATCCAACAGGTAGAGATTGTACAGGGATGGGCACCAGTGTTATCTAAGATGGAACTTTCCCATTAGCTAGAAATGTTGGGATAATGAAGCTGGCAGCCTCCAAGTTTGAATGGCTATGTGTGTTGAAGATCTTATTGAGGGATCCATACATTTGACAGAGGTTGGTCTAGGTGGTAACTGGTTGCAGGTAAAAGTTGCAGGTTAGCAACTTTTAATGCAATATTGTGTTGCATGGAGTTCTGACATTCCCTTAAGATAATCTTAAGAGACATCTAGGAGATAAACATGATTCAAAGTTAACAAAAGAATGACCAAAACACTTAAAAGAGAGACGAGATGCCCACAGGGATCATAAAAAAAGCTCTAACCTATTCCTGGGAATCTAGAGAGAGCAGGCTTTACCTGGGGCTCTTGATGTCCATGCCCATTGGTATTCCTGGCTTGGCAGCTTCTCCAGCACCCAGTCAGTTTATGAGAAGCAGAAAGAAAACCCAGGGAGGAAACTCACCACCATGTCTTTGGGCCTAGAAGTCCATAGCCAGTCGGCCTTCTTTCTACTGTTGCATCTCTTACCACTGGTTCGTGAACAGTACCCAGGGATTTTTGTTGGACTCAGTGGGAAGAATAAAGAAAAGTGCACCTACTCCATTTTCCCTGGAAGCAAAAGTTGAACATGTACTTTTCTTGTTTAACATCGTCTTATCTTTTTGCTGGTTGGTACTATTTTGTTATCTTCCCTTTAGTCTATCAATGATTTTTTTATTTTTATTTGAAAACTATCCCTGCATCTAGGGAGTTCCTCAGGCATGAACTGGAATGCATTTCAGATTCACAGTCACATGAAGCCACGAGCCTCATCTTGCGTAAATGCTTCCTGGCATCTGCAATGGCCACAGAATGAGCCACAGCTTTCCAGAAGTCTGATGTTTCCCAAAGATGAGATCCCTATTCTCTGCAGCCTACCCCAGGCCTTGGATAGTCACGATACAACCAGAAATGTCATCCATTCTTGTTGGTTTTGTTCTGTTTTCTATTGAATAGTCAGTGGATATAATTGCCGATGAGCTTTGTCGTTGTACCTTTTGTGCCAGAAATATACTCCCCCAAATGCTTGGATCTACAGAGTTTAACCTACTCACTTAGCCAGTGGCAAACTGGGGCCAGCAGAGGTAGTGATCCTCCTGGCCTGATGCCACTCAGCTGAGCACCCTTGTGAGCCAATGAAGGTGCAACAGATGTTGACAGGAGCCCAACAGGCACCTGCTTCTTGCTTTTTCAAGAAAACCAAAATGCTCAAAGCTGCAACAAGGAAGAGGATCCTCAGGAACCACTATTTTTAGACCCAGGCTGTCATACCCACTGACTGTTCAACAGAAGAAAAGGAAGAAAGAACATTGGATTAAATTTCTGGTATTTTATTTGAAGATCTATTAACAGGCCACCTTCTCTATGTGGCAGCTTCCCGCTATAGTAAGGATCCTTTTGCACACCAGGAAAGACGGGCTGTTTGTCTTGTGTTTGGATGCAGCCAACCCCATTCTAAACCACAGGCAGAAATATCTAGGACCAAAGAAGAATGAAGATACTCTGGCCGACTTTCGCACTTGACCTGCACGTGCAGTGAACATTTTCTTCTTTCCTCACCAGTGGGTCAGGGGAAGGACACCTCAGGGTTGAAAAGCAAGAATGCCAGATTGGCATTCTTTAAAATCTTTTAAAAAGCAGAATTATAAGATCTTGGGGGAAAAATCAAAACAGGCAGCCACAGCATGGGATCCCCAGTGTACTCGCTGTTGTGTGTAGAATGAGGCCCGAGGTAGAATTTGCAAACTGCCTTGCAGACAAGAGCTCTGATTCACATTACACTAGGCAAATGTGTGTGCGTTCTCTGTAGCACCTTAGAGAGAAGGTTGGCTGTGTGGGTGAGATACGAATATATTAATTTCCTGCACACTGAGTTGACTAGGGAAAGATTAACAGGTCTGCGATACGTGAGCGTTCTCTGATTTCTCCCCACGTGATACAGAGGAGGGATTGTTTGTGGTGCTGGTATGAGGTAACACAAATTTGCTGAGAGTGATGTTACAACGAATGCAACATCTGGCCCTGTTGCTTGCTCGGGGCATTTTGGGAGAGCAGCAGGACGCGCGTCCCCGGGAGGAGGGCATGGTTGGAAATTAGCCTGAGCAAGGAAAGGTCTGGATCAAAGACTGGTCACTTTCTAAAGTCAGCTCCCTCCCACCATTTGACTCTTGTGCTGAGCTGGCTGCAGCCTGAATCAGGACACTCGTAGCAGCCCAGGGAAAAGCATCAGGGCTTCTCCTGTCTCCAGTAATAATGCCAACTGTGGATGACATTCTAGAGCACATCGGGGAATTTAACTTCTTCCAGAAACAGACGTTTTTCCTCTTAGCTCTACTCTCTGCAGCATTCACCCCCATCTACGTGGGCATCGTCTTCCTGGGCTTCACCCCGGATCACCGCTGCCTGAGCCCCGGGGTGGCCCAGCTGAGCCGGCGATGCGGCTGGAGCCTGGCAGAGGAGCTGAACTACACGGTGCCCGGCGCGGGGGCTGCTGGCGAGACCTTCCCCCACCAGTGCCGCGGCTACGAGGTAGACTGGAACCGGAGCGGCCTCAACTGCGTGGACCCGCTGGCCGGCCTGGCCGCCAATAGGAGTCACCTGCCGCTGGGGCCCTGTCGGCACGGCTGGGTATATGACACGCCCGGCTCGTCCATCGTGACCGAGGTAAGCGAGAGCAAGCCTTGCATTAGGAAAAAGCCAACAGAGTAGCTTTTCTTAAGGAAGAGGCCAGTAGGGCCTGGTTCTTACAATGTCTGGACACGCTCTTTGGACTCAGAGGATCTTATAAAACCCTAGTTTCCAACAAAAACATGCAGCCTCTTATTTGCCTGGCATATAGGTGAGGTAGTTAAATTTCATCAAATTCTGGCAATAATGATCCCAGAGCATGCAAGTTTCAGGGGTAAGAAACAAGCAAAAGCAAGCAGAATCCCTGGAAATAATTCCAGGGAAAGGAAAACAAAACCTTTTGTTTCTGGAAGCCCTCCGTCCTGGCCGCTGTACAACGGACGGACAGGTGAGCGCTCACGGAACCCACCTGACTGGACGTTGCCTCACTGAGACAGGGTATGCTCTTCCCTTGATGGCTGTTTTGCTCTCTTTGATTTGCTCAAAACGTTTGCATAAAACCATCCAGGGCTGGAGCTTTTGCTAAGGCACTAATTCCTTTATTAAAAACTCCAGTTGACTTTAGCATCTCATTATGAAGCCTCATTTTAATAAATATAGAGAAAACAACCCCCCAAAAATGGAGGCCTGCTTTTATTGGAGACAAAGCAAAGTGGGAGGGTACAATTATTCTTAAAATCCAGAGAAAGGCTGCGGCCTGGCTTAATTTAAAAGGAGCGCTTGGATAACGAGAAGACATCCTGTTGGAACAGACTTTCAGGCAGAGAAGCTTTTCTTCAGGGGTCTAACGGTTACATGAAACCATAGGCCTGGGTCAGAGATATAACACCGTACAATTTTAAGAGGCTATACAGCAGGGCTTAATCTCATCCCTTCGTGCAGAGATGAGGAAGCTGAGGCCCAGAACAGAGAAAAATTCTGCCCAAGGCCACAGCGTGCGAGCTAGCAGTTCGCTCTGGAAATCGGATCCCCCCACTTCCGGCCCAGCACCTGTTCGTCCTTCAACATTGCCTCTTGTTCCAAATGAGAGCAAATGTAAGAGCCTGAGAAGATGCTTCTACTTCCCCTGCCATTAAAGAGACAGTGAAGAGAGGCTGAACAGCCCTGCTTCCTCTGTATCCTCTTTACACACATGTTTGCTTCTGGGTATTAAAGCTAGAAAGGGATGGTGTGGGGCACCTGGGTGGCTCAGTCGATTAAGCCTCTGCCCTCCGCTCGGGTCAGGATCCCGGGGTCCTGGGAGGGAGCTTGCTTCCGGCTCCCTGCTCAGTGGGGAGCCTGCTTGTCCCTCTGCCCCTCCCCCCTTCTCTCTCTCTCTCGAATAAATAAATAAAATCTTTTTTAAAAAGTAAGGGAAAATGGGGGCATAAATGGAGTATTCACCTGGTTTCAGCTGATTTACCCAACAGAATTTGGCTTAGTGACGCACGTCCAGAGGGAATGCTAGATAAATTGTGGGGCAAATCTTCAGATTTGTCCGAAGAAAATTCATATAAGCAAGAGAAGAGTTCTTGGCTTTCTGCCATGCCATGCAGCAGGAATATTCAGTGAGTTCCCAGGGCTGAGTTGTGTCTAACAGGACTTTTGTTCTCTCTGCTGACCCGGGAAACCTTTCACCCCTCTGCAGTTTAACCTAGTGTGTGCCAATTCCTGGATGCTGGACCTGTTTCAGTCGACTGTGAATGTAGGATTTTTTATCGGTTCTGTGGGTATCGGCTACCTCGCAGACAGGTAGGTGCCCCGCGAATGTGGTGGAATTTTGAGTAGTCCTCTGGTCTGGGAAGCACTTGGATTCACTTGCCCCTGCTTGAATAGTATTCTTTCCCCAAGCACAAAAACCGCAGTTTCCTGGCCTCGTGTCAGTCATCTTGACAATTGGTAATTTCTTCTCCTGCTTCCATCAGCACAACCGATGAGAATATTTTCTAATTCCCTGGGGCCATAGAGGACCACTTCTATCTTAGGCAGCAGTTTTTCCTTGTGGGCTATCGAAAGTCCTAGGGTCAGAAGGGAAAGTCATTGATGACTTGATCCTTTTTGTGATTCCCAGTTCATTGGCCTCATCATTATCGCCCCCATCTGTGAGCCTGTGGGGTCCCTGAGCTCTCTCTCCTCTGCCTGCTGCTTCTATACCCAGAGCCAGTATACGCTCTCCCTGTGGATGTCCCTGCCTGGCCCTTGGCATTGCAGGAGTCCTGAACTGGGGCCCGGGCTCCAGATGTAATTATAGGTGTGGAATCCAGACACAATCTGGTAAAAGGGAAACTGGGTCCATCTGCACTGACAGATGTAAATATCCACGCCCACAACGTCAGTGTCCCTGGAGAAAGATGAGGAAAGACCTCTCCTGTAGAACATATAGCAAATGGTCCTCTTAGATGGTCTGTGTCTTCAGAGAGCTAGTAAGTCATGTGAATCCATTTCTGCCTTTATGTCTTACTTATCCATCACTTTGTAATCCCAGATTCACTGTGCTGAAAGTTCCTTATAACAGGCATCTTTACCAGGTTGATGGCCAATTAGATATTTTGAGGAAAAGGGAAAAGAACAGAAAAATTTGCTTTGTAGTTGATACTTTAGTACTCATAATACTATTTATTGGGAGTTGTCCATGTGCCAGGAACCCTGCTCAACTATTTGGACAGTATCACTTTCTTTAATAACCAGTCACCCAGGAGCTTGTGATATAGAACTATAGAATAAATATATATAGTCTAATTTGTTTAATAAATTTATATTTATTACAAGATACATTTTCATTTATTACAAAATATAAATATATATTTAATTCTGAAATAAATGGCAAATACACTCTATGCTTGTTGCTCTCCCCAATTATATCTGTGATACAAATAAACCCAAACTTATGAGTATTATATTAAATGTAAATCGAATATTTTCTTTGCACTGTATTTTCAGGCTGGAGGAAAACTTGCAAATGAGTTAAAGATTAATAACAATAGCTTAATCTATCCTCTCCCAGGAGCATCTGCAATTTCACAACCTGCCCACCTCACCACCCCACCACCACCTCCGTGGCAGCAGGAGGCCATTGAGGCCACTGGGCCACAGGGCAGCTCCAGCCTTCATGTCCTTCATGATACTTCATTACTTCTTTAACTGTCTGCTCAGCCTTCCTTCAAGGGTTCTTCCTGGGACTTTGTGTGGGAGGCTTGTGAGGTAAAGGGGAAGGTCATTGGTTTTTATTTTTATTGCCCCACAAGTGAGGTCTGTGGTTTGGAGATGACTCTGTAAGTTAGGAGAGCTGTCGGCAAGGGGCAGTCCAGAGTCTGCCTTGCTCCACGGTGTCTGTCTGGCCCATTGGCTCCTCACCCCCTCCCCTCTCCCTCGTTCCCTGCAAGGCGGAGATACTAACACTCAGCTACCAGAATGGAAGTGAGCAAATAGGTGACTGAGCCTCACGGCTGGTTAAATAAATGAGTTAATTATTCTCATCCCACTCAAGGAGTAGGAGACCGGTTATAATTCCCCACTGACAGTGCATTCCTGATTTATAAACCTCAGTCAATTATCCACCCTCTTGGATGACTTCATTATTTTGTTCCTATTGTTGAAATATCCTATGTGAAGCTGATGACTCATTATCCTTCCCCAAAAAACGATATCCAAAACTCCATTTCTTTTTCTTAAAAGTTTGGGTCATTGTTGCCTCTTCTTTTCTGTTCTACTTGGGTATGCATGTGAGAGTGGGCAACAAGACAACAGCCAGAGGGAGGAAAAGAAAGATCAAGTTATCTTTTGCATACTTAATGCCTATTTCTGGACAATATTCAGATTTTTTTTTATTAACATATAATGTATTACTAGCCCCAGGGGTACAGGTCTGTGAATCTCCAGGTTTACACACTTCACAGCACTCACCATAGCACATACCCTCCCCAATGTCCATAACCCCACTTCCCTCCAATATTCAGATTTTATACAAGGGTGTAAGAATCTCATGGAAGCTCATTTTATGCTACAGATTAAACTAATATTAAACAGATTAAACAGATAAAACAAAACGGATTGTCTTTTATGATGTTTTCAAGACATATGAACAGTGATTAAGGTAGCTTTAAGAGGAAGACAAGAAGGATATTATGAAAAGTTTGTAAATGAGGATACTGAGGTTTATACCATGTCAACTTTCTGAAGGTCAGTTTGTAAATAGACTGAAGGAAGAAGGAACGGGAATGTGGTAGAGAATTTGAGAAAATAAACCTTTTATAATATATCTCATTATGTCATTATTCAAACCTCCTAAGGAATTTTTTGTAGTATCACCTGACACAAAAAAGTAATCTCTCACAATTCCAGATTTGTTACTCCACTGATTAGTAATTATATGTTCTATGTTTAGTGGCATACCTGTAAAAGTTTAATGCCTGGCCTCCTGAGGGATAAAGCCCTGCTGTATAGCACTTGCTGATTTCCATGGTGTACATAATCCCACCGTGGTCATTTCTAGCTACCAAACTGAGTTCACTGAACACAGACTTGGCTAGAAATATGCACCATTTTACAGTATTTCCACTGTACAGATACAACAGACAGAGGTAAATCATCTCATGAGCATAGATAATGTTCAAACATGGTAAAATAATTAGGAAGCAATGTTATTGCATATTTATTACACATGTTTTTAATATAATTTACTTAAGTGCATGATAAAATTTTTAACAATGATTCTGTTTAACAATTAGCTGTCAAGTTTTCTGAAAGCCTAATGATCAGCTCTCAAGAGCCAGCACCCACTGTCTATATTTCATGATGGAACTAGCTCAGAGCATAATCAGAGTCCCAGAGGGTCATCATCAAACTTACCCAACTACCTGAAATCTTCCAAAATAAGCTCTCCACCACCAATTATGTGCCAGGCGCTGTACTAGGCATCCTGATATGTTCTATGTCATTTAGGATCCTAACAGCCTTTTATTTTTTATTTATTTACTTACTTTTAATTTAATTTTATTTTTTTCAGTGTTCTAAGATTCATTGTTTTTGCACCACTAACAGCCTTTTAAAAATGATATTCTTTTTTTTTAAAGATTTTATTTATTTATTTGACAGACCGAGATCACAAGCAGGCAGAGAGGCAGACACAGAGAGAGGGAGGAAGCAGGCTCCCCGCCCAGCAGAGAGCCCGATACGGGGCTCGATCCCAGGACCCTGAGACCACGTCCTGAGCTGAAGGCAGAGGTTTCAACCCACTGAGCCACCCAGGCGCCCCTAAAAATGATATTCTTATCCCCAATTTGCAGATGAGGAAATTCAGTGAAATGAAAGTGGTTCTTCCCAATTTTAGTGTGCATATAAACCACTCAGATCTTGTTAGAACTCAGATTCTGATCCAGTGGGTCTAGAATGAGTCCAAGCCTGTGTTTAGTTACTCCCCAGTGATGCTGATAAGCCCTGAGCCACACTGAGTAGCAAGTAGTTAATAGACTTACGAAGCCAGCAGTACTGGAATCCACCCCTCTCCCCTGTTTTATCTCTTTATTTTTCATTTAATCACTTATGTGGTTCTGCTGTGGGGAAAAGTCTCAAAATGCAATCCCAGATCTCCAACTCTTCTTCCAGCCATTCCATATTTTTGTAATAACACTATGTCCTTATTTGGAACATGTCCCCCACTGAAGTTATATTGCATCATAGATTTGATTTTCTGAAGGTTTCCATGCTCTGAGTTTGCGATGGTAAATATACTCTCTTATCAGCCACAGGATTTTATTCATCTACAGGAGCATGACTAGTATTGTATGCCCAAGTCAACTTTGGAAGCTAGAGAGCTAGCCCCTGAGCAAATGTTTATAAACTCCTAAAGGTAAAGGAAGGGGTCTGGTGGGAGAAGATGAGAAGAAAGGCTAAAATACTTTGTTGAAATGTGACTTGGGAAGACTGAATTGAAGCCCAAGGAGGCAGGGGTGCCTGGGTGACTCAATCGGTTAAGCTCTAACTCTTGGTTTCAACTCAGGTCATGATCTCAGGGTCGTGAGATTGAGACCCACGTTGGGCTCTATGCTCAGTGCAGAGTCTGCTTGTGTCTCTCTCTCTCTGCTCCTCTCTCTCCTTGCTCTCTCTCTCTCTCTCTCTTAAAAAAGAAAAAAGGACTTGGGGAGGGTATGTGCTATGGTTAGTGCTGTGAAGTGTGTAAACCTGGCGATTCACAGACATGTACCCCTGGGGATAAAAATACATTATATGTTTATAAAAAATTTAAAAAATAAAAAAAAAGGTCAAGGCGGCAGATATTTATAGTAAGGAACCATAAACTGAGAATTAAGAAATTAATGGCCAAAACAGGGTCTTAAAAGTTTATCAATTTACATTAATTACTCATGAGACTGCATGATCTCTAAATTTCAGATTTAAAACATCCACATCCCAAATAATTGTTGATGATGTTGTGGATTATATTCACATAGTCAGTTAATATTGAAATGGCCACTAGAACAAAGCTGCCTCCAAGCAGAGCAACTAGTAAAAAATGTTCATCCACCATCAAATGTGCAAAGCAAATGACATAAAGCATGACTCTTCAGTTTGAAGTAGATAAGCAAGGATTAAATAAAACACTGCTTTCTATAAAGAATCTTTAAAATATCCATTAATGGCCAATTAAGCCAATTGGAACAAAACGAGGTGGACATGATGACAATATGAACAAGTCGTCCCAAGTCAAGTTTCAGAGACCCTGCCTTACAGATAGAAGGCAGGAAATGGGGGAGACCAAGTGTCTAGTTCTTTACATGTAGTATCTCACTTAATCCTCCTGTCAGCTGAGTCAGATAGGTCTTTACCAGATGAGGAAATGAAAGGTTGAGTAACCGGCCAACATCATAGTAAGTAGTAAAGCCAAAATTCAACCAGATCTCTAAGTTTTCCCCTTCTCTGTGTCTTGGTACACTCTCCAGGTCCCTCAGCTGATGAAACCCAAGTCCCTCTGACTGAAGGTGTGGTGAAAGCTACCTGCTTGGGGTACTTCATGACAAAGACCCCCACCTCCCACCTCACAGAGACCTTTTCCATGGAGACGGGCAAATACCACAAAGTCCAAAAGCAGTGTTGAAAATGGATGGGGGATTACATTAACCACTGAATTTTCTTTTTCCTCAAGTAAAAACTTCTCTTGGGTGGGCAGTTGGTTGAGACTGTTAGTGCAAAGGCCCAGCTGCTATGATGATGAAAGACCCAGATGGACCCTTAGGGCATTCAGCACTGGGTGGCCTGGAATAATCACCCCCTGCCTGAATACCCTCCACAGTGTGGGACTGAGAAGGTTCGCTAGCCCTGGGGTGAATGGGGCTCGTTGTGAATAGGATTTTCACAGAGTGCCCTGGGAAAAGTGTTGAAGCGAACTGACCTGAAGTCAGTGATTCTCTTGGTGGGCACCAATCCGAGCCTCCTGATTTTGCATAATTCAGAGCTAACCTCCCCTTAAGATTTCCATAGCTTCCATGCTATTTTCTATAATTTTCACGAATGTAATCTAATTCTGTGTTCTCTCTTTCTCTCCCTTGCAGGTTTGGCCGCAAGCTCTGCCTCTTGATCACGATCCTCTTAAATGCTGCATCTGGAGTTCTCATGGCCGTTTCCCCAAACTACACATGGGTGTTAATTTTCCGCTTGATCCAAGGGCTGGTCAGCAAGGCAGGCTGGTTAATAGGCTACATCCTGAGTAAGACTTGCTTGTGGCTGTGGCTGTGGGAACAAAGCCACATTGCTGCCAAAATGCTCAGGAGACGGGAGGGGGCTGTGCCAAAAAATGGACCCCGCCCCAAGAAAATGTTGAGAGATTTTCTTTTTTCTGTATCAGAGGATTTCTAAAATCTTTTCAGTCAACTCATTCTGCATTCTTCCTCTAAAGAAAGCAATGAAGGCAGAAATGAGGGTAAACATCAGACCACCCAGAATCTAATATAACTTCTTAGGAAAAGGTTTTCTGTACCCTGGGGTGTTACACAGAGAGAAAATCTAGCCTACTATGCCTGCACATAAAGAAAATTCAGTAGTGAGAGATATGTCAGATTTACAAGGGACTTTATTGCTTTGCATAAACGGATTCTAGGAAGTCACTCTTACCTCAAACTATATACACTGTAAGGGAGAATATGAGCACTGTGGGAAATCTTGAGTTCCCCAGCCACTTGTCTGTCCAGGAACCACTTACTGTAGCCAGAGTTATGCGGGAGCTCCATGGAGTATAGGAGAACATTTGAATCCTAACAACATAGCATCTTTAAAGCCATATTAAGAAAAATTAGCATCCTAATTAGATCTTGGGAATGAACTCTATCTTTCCCTTGGTAACATTCAAATAGCATCCATATGAAAGGAGATGGATGCTTTGAAATTGAAATCCTCACCATCATAAAGGCTTCATTATCCATGAGAGCTAGAATATGTGTGCTTAAAATTGTACCTGGTAAAGGTAATCCAGGGAACTCTGTGAGATGCAGAAGGAGGATGCTGGAGGCTATTATGAGCTGTCCTGGTAGGCATCTAATCTACATGAGGGCAGCAAAGAAATTAATGTACAGTTATTCAATCAATAATTTGATTTTTAGAACACATGATGTGTAGAAATATGTATAAATTAATTGTATAAATTTCAGCCTTCTGCCCATTAATTTCCCCTCTAGTCCTTCTGAATGTCCTTGAGGTACAACTTGCTGCTTGACCTTCTGCCCCACAACCCTCAGACCCTGTCCATGACCCCAGCCACTTCAAGATATTTCTACTTACTGAGCTCTTACAGACTTTTGTTTAACTCTGTTTTAAATACTTTTTGATCATTTGCAGTATTATATAGAAATATTTTTCAGGTGCATTTCCATATGATTTATAAATAGTTGAAGTCTCTAACATGATTACTGAACGTTTAAACCCAAAGGTCTGTGGTTCATGGAATACCTGGAATTTAAATTCTAATATGTTTGTGATATAGAAATGACTATCCCCTAAATCCACATACTGTGGCTTTCACACATCTGTCAAGGTGCAGTCATGGAATGGGTGAAAGCTGATTATTTTACCACCTGCAGTGGGGTGCTGATAACTGGCTTTTGGAAAATAAAAACCCTGATTTTTTGTGTTGTCTGATTTCTAAATTGTAAATACTCCCACCATAACCCACTTTAAGATACGAACGGGCTTAATAACAAACTTGCAAAATTCCTGGAAATTTAAAAATCAGTTCTTGCAAGCCAGTACTAGCTAACCCATCAGTATGGAAACCCACTAAACCCACCACCAGGTTTCCAAGCCATTTACACACATGATCAAGATTTCTCAGAGAATATTTAACTCATATAAGAAAATGAGTTATATTGAGATGTTCACCTACATTAAAACCACCTACAGTCTCAAGTCAACATTGGATCCCTTTATTCAGGTCTTAAATTACCATTGCCTTCTTACTCTAGATCAAAATTTTGCAAATAAAAACAACTGAATTACTTTTTTAAAAAAGGCAAAGACAATTAAAAAAAACCCAACTTTGGATTGCTTCAGAAAATTATTTTGCACATATCCAAAATCCAGTTGCATTTGCCCTTTAAATTATTCTCTAAATCAAACATTTTGCTCACACTGGAAGTCCTCTCACCCCACCCAATGTGGAATTACAAGATCTTATATTAATTTATGTGACAGCAATAATAGAACCCAAAGAACGTTTAAATTTTTTGGAAAGTTGTTTTAAAAAGTTCTAGAATATGGTCTCTTTTTTGAGGTTGGCATGCTAGTCTCCCCAAGGCTGGACAGCCAACCCATTGCCATACCGACTTGCATTGACCATCTAGGCTCTCTCTGCAGTTACAGAATTTGTCGGGCTGAGCTATCGGAGGACAGTGGGCATTGTTTACCAAGTGGCCTTCACCGTCGGTCTCCTGGTGCTAGCTGGCGTGGCTTACGTGCTTCCACACTGGAGGTGGCTGCAGCTCACTGTTAGTCTGCCCAACGTCTGCTTTGTGCTCTATTACTGGTAAGCGCACTTGGAACAAAAAAGGAAATAACTGGAACTATTTCATTTACTGAGAAGGCTGCCTCCCTTAATGCACACCATCTTTCCAAATTCCAAGGTGTCCTTCACTCTTTCCTTTCATGAAAAGCCTAGGTCCATGTTTCAGGGATAAAAAAACAATAACAAAACCACAAATGCCAATGGGTCTCCCTCTCTGGAAATTGAATGTCCTTTTACTTTGAGCTTTAGAGTTTTAGATTTGAATCTTTTCACATTATTCATGTAGTGTTTATTTTATTTTTTTAAAGATTTACTTATTCACTTTTGAGAGAGAGAGAGAGTGCATGTGGGGTGGGAGAGGGGCAGAATGGGAGCGAGAGAGAGAATCTCAAACAGACTTCTCGCTGGGCTCAGAGCCCAATGCAGGGCTGAATTTCATGACCCTGAGGTCACTACCTGAGCCAAAATCAAGAGTCGGACACTTAACCAACTGAGCCACCAAGGTTCCCCAGTTTATGTGGTGTTTCAATTAACTTCTAGTGACTGTGGTGCCCTTGGCAGAGATTGACAATATTAGTATTCTTATTCTGTCCCAGGGGAGACTTTAGTGTAAGAGAAGATGGACTGTGGCACTGTGTCACCACTTCTCTACATCCCTGCCCAAGGCAGACATCTCCAATCAATCCCAGTCCCAATCCCAGATCAGGCCAATATGGCACCTCAGACAGACCATGCCAATCAGAGTCACCAAGGCATGTGAAATACATTTGTCACCCCTGCTGAGGGACCACGGAAGCAGTGGAAACAGCAGAAACTATCAGAAATCCCTAATGCGAGGTTACCTGAAATAAAGCAAGATGGGTGCTGGGTTATCAAGCAAATCCCTCTCCCTTGCAACAAACCACTTTCTGGATGTATCCACCTGTTCTTCCCATAGTCATCTTGTCAAGAATTAAGTACCTCAACCCTTCCCAGGAAGCCTGTCTCCTCCAAAAGCTGGTCAAACTCTGAGACCAACACTTACCCCCTCCCATATCCATTCTTCCTCATTTATGGCTCCGAAGCCACCCTGCAATGGACTCTTCCTGGTCTCTTAGACATTTGCTCTTCCATCCCCCAATCCATGTTTCATGCTGCATTTCCAAAATCCAGATCCACCATGTTCCTCTCCTGCCCTCAAAGTCTTTCAACAGTTTTGTTTCCCTGATGCTTTAGCACAACAGAAAAGACACACCCATTATCTAAGTTGTGACCACCTCTGGCACCTTCCTTCTTACCATTTTTACTCAACAGAATCAAATTTAATTTACTTATAAGTCTGCAACCTCCATGATGCAACCACATTATTAAAAGATCACTGGTGATGTAGAGTAGAAAACAGGTGTTTGCAGGAAAGAGTGGGGATAAAGAGATTAGGTAAGGGACTATTGCCATAATCCTTGCAAAAGAAGACAGGACCTGAATTAAGGCGAGTGAAGGAAACTGTAAATATGTTTCATCAGGTAGCAGTGACAGAGCTTGGTGGAGACTGAATGTGAAGATTTAGAGAGAGGAGGTGCCTTGTGGGTGGAGCAGAGGCTTGTGTGTCTGTATGTGCCAGGGGCACCATTCAGAGATGAGGAACACAGGAGGTGGAGTGGTTTGGAAGGTGGGATGATGAGGTAAACTTGGGATATGCCAGATTGGCGATATGGAAAGGATATATACGTGTGTGTAGCTAGGCACGGTTGAACTTAAGGATCAGGAATTCAAGTAAAATTCCCGTCTTTGTTGTAGCTACAGGATGGAGGCAATCACTCAGAGAAAGTGAGCAGAGTCAGGAGAGGAAGGGAATGGGGTAGATCATGAGAAAACGCCAAATCCTGACAGCCTCGCTGAGGAGCCAGGACAGAAGAAGGTTGGGGGGGAGGGGGGGTGCCATGATGAGAAGGGAGGAGATATGGGAGCAGAGGGGATGTGGCAGTCACCAGAGGAGGGACTCCTCGAAGGCTGGCCTTAATCAGGCTGCCCAGGTGGGGCTCCTGTCCCTTGTCCAGTGACATTACACACACATCTCTGTAACCCTCATGTCTTACTGCTTGTTGGGCATCCGCTATTCACTTGACATTGAGAGATTGTCTGTCTGTCCCAGTAGGCTGTCAGCTATCAGAAGGCAGGTAACATTAGGGGCCCTCTGGCTTAGTTTCCTGTCCAGGGCCAGAGCCCCATAGCCACGCCCCCAGCAGATGATTATTCACCCTCCGCTTGGGCACTATTATGGCTAACTCCTACTTCATCATCAAGCAAACCACTTTACTGTAGAACCCAAAGCTCATGTTCCAGAGACTTCTCTTTGAGCCAGAAGTTACATTCCCAGAATATGTACCCAGAGCTCCAAATTCTTCACTTAGAGCTTCAAAAAAAGTCATTTCTATTCTCCCAGGCAGCTCTTGAACTATCTGGGTATGCCTCTGAGAGTCCACCCAGACTTTCCCCCTGTTGGCTAGCCATTTATGGTTCCTGTCTTCTCTGACCTGGTTCCCAAGTCTTTCACCTTCTTGGCCCTTCAGTTCATGCAACAAAGGGCTGAACAGACTCTGCTTCCTGAGGTGTGGGTGACTGGGCTGAACCTGTGCACCAAATGTGATCTAGAAAATTTGCACTATGGTGTTACAACTGAAAGGATGTGCTCTGTGAGCTGTGAATTGATTGTGACTGAGCTCACCACATTTCCATTCCTGATGTCAAGTCTTAATCAGTTGTATTGAATCCTGTCTCCATTGCACTCCCACAAACTTCCATCCCGAGTTCCCTTAAGCCCCATCTCTCAGAGCAGCTGTTCCAAGAGTACTCTCCAAACACAGATCCAAGCGGCTAGCATCCTGCTCAAGGAGCTACAGGGATTCCCTGTCTGGCCAGATCCACCAGCTTGCCTCAAACTCTTACCTCCTTCCTTTGAGAAATCAGCTCTCAGAAAAATAGATATAAAGCAAATACTTGCTTTCCCCCAGAACGGAACTGCATCCTTCTACCTGCACCCCTGCCCCCCAGCTGTCACCTCTCAGCACATGCCAAGCCCTAGCCAAGCCAACCTACTTCTCCTCCATCAAGCACAGGGCTGGGTGGATATTCAGTTGACTTCTGCTTTGCAGAGTCCTACTGGGAACTCTCTGAAGAGGGGACCTGCAAGGTTCCTGTACAAGGCTGAGTAGAAGTCAGCAGGTGAAGATGGAAAAACCCACATACTACAACCCCTCCCCGCTGAGTAGGGAGCCTGATGTGGGGCTTGATCCTAGGACCCCAGGATCATGACCTGAGCCAAAAGCAGATGCCCAACTGACTGAGGCACCCAAGTGCCCCAAGCAATATTGTGTTATTAACTATAGTTGCCATGCTATACATTATATTCTTAGGACTTATTTATTTTGTAACTGGAAGTTTGTGCCTTTTGACCCCTTCACCCATTTTGTCCACCTCTTCTCCTAACAACCACTAATTTGTTCCTGTATCTATGAACTTTGTTTGCTTTAGATTCAGTGTATAAGTGGTATCTTATGGTATTTGTCTTTCTCTGACTTACACACTTAGCAAAATGCCCTATAGGCCCACCCATGTTGTCACAGATGGTAAGACATTGTTCTTTTATATGGCTGGATAATATTCCGTTATATATATATATACACCCTTAGGTTGTTTCCATGACTTGGCTCTTGTAAATAATGCTGCAAGAAACATAGGGATGTGTATACCTTTTTGAATTAGTAGTTCCATGTCCTTCTAATAAATACCCAGAAGTGGAATGGCTGATCATATGGTAGTTCTATTTTTAATCTTTTGAGGACCCTCCACACTGTTTCCCCCAGTGGCTGCCCCAGTTTGCATTCCCACCAGTGGTGTGTAAGCGTTTCCCTTTCCCCACACCTTTGTCAGCATTTGTTATTTCTCGTCTTTTTAATTCTAGCCATTCTAAGAGATGTGAAGTGACATCTCATTGTGGTTTCAATTTGTATTTCCCTGGTGATGAGTGATGTTGAGCATATTCTCATGTACCTGTTGGCCATCTGAATGTCTTCTTTGGAAAAATGTATATTGGGATCTTCTGCCCATTTTTAAATTAGATTTTTTTTTTTGCTATCGAGTTGCATGAGTTCTTGGTATATTTTGAATATTCACTTCTTACCTGATATATGATTTATAAATATTTTCTCTCATCTAGTAGGCTGCTTTCTCATTTTGTTGCTCTCCTTTCCTGGGCAGCTCCTGCACAATTTTATCTCCTTTATAGACCCAACTGAACCTCACTGTGTAAGATCTCTCACAGGGACAGGGGCTCAGGAAGACCCCCACATCCCATACTGAACAGCACTGATAACACTTGTGCTAAACCTTAGGTACATACCTGAGTCTCCCAGGTGGCTGATCTCCCAGAACAAAAGTGCTAAAGCCATGAGGGTCATGAAGTACATCGCAAAGAAAAATGGAAAACCTCTGCCTGCCTCCCTTCAGGTGAGCAAGCAGCTGAAATCTCAGATCAAGGAACAGTGACAGGAGGGTCTGAGAAAGCCATGCATTCTCAGTGGGGAGCTACAGAAGGGGCTCACCGTATGCAACAGGGTTGTTCTGTTGTACTAGGCTTCATGGTTCCTGGTCAAAAATTCTAAATCAATAAAAAACATAAAACTAAAAGGAAACCAAAAATCACTTAAAGGCAAATGAGAAGCTTCTATTGTATGCAGCCCAAGGCTGTGAGGTCACTGGTTCCCAGGTACCCCGTGTCTTCCTTCCCCGGGTGTTCATTGGCATGCTCAGGGAAGGGACTCTTTCCAGGAGGGAAGAGTCTTCAGACAGAAATCATTTCTTAGAATTTTAAACATTTTTGATAGAAACTTGCCCCAGAATGTTCTGAGCAGTCTCCTGCCTTCTGAAATAAAACATATCATGGGGGTGTCTGTCCATTTTCTCCATGTTTCATGGTTTTGCCTTTGGAAGACCTCATCGTCCTTAGCTGAAGCCTTTTGATCCAACAGGGGCTGGAAAAGTGAAAATCAAGCTGATTAGAAAACCCCATCAAAGTAAGAGTAATCGTCTCTATGCCAGGAGCTAGATAGGTTACCTATAAGCATTTATGATTTTCTTGACTTTAGAGTGAGCATTTGGGGACCTGGAGCCCCCCCCCCTTTTTAACTTCCTCTTCAGTTTCTGGGTGGTTGGGCAGATCCTCTTTACCCTGGATGACCAGCATAGCTCTGATTCTTGAGTTTTAGATCCTTTCAGAAATCAGTCAGGGACTAAAGCACGCGTGAATCAGTGTCTGGCCAACGTGCAGAGTTCATTCACATGAGCACCGTGAGTCTGCTGAATGTCCTTGCCCTCACTCCTCAGGCTTGCAGAGCCCCACCGCCGCCCCCCACCCCCTCCACCCATGTTGCTGTAGGAAGGAGTGGTTTTCGAAAAGGTTTGCTTCCTGAACCCTGGAGATTGAATCTCAACTCCACCACCTACTGTTTTCTTACAGCACAGGGCTTCTCAAACTTTAATTAATATCTGTGCACAGGATGCCCCTGGGGACCTTGCAGAAATGCAGAGTGGTTCAGCCTGTCTGGACAGATGCCCCGGGTCTTTCATTCTAACAAGCTCTAGGTGATACAGAGCTGCCTTGAGTGCCAAGGTCCCAGGGTAGAGCCTCCTGGTCTGACAAAGAGCATGCCCAGTGCCATCAGCCCTCAGGACCCCTGAGCTGGGCTTCGTTCTGCCCCCTTGTGCTTGACCAGTGCTGCTGGACATATGTGCATGAGTGACCTAACTCCCCCTAGTCTAGCTTCCCCTTCTCTGGAAGGGGGTAAAAAAGATGGAAATGAACTTCCAGGATAGCCAAGGTTAAATGAGCTAGTAAGTGTGAAAGGCTCATTAGAAACCCTCAGCAGGTGTCAGGCAGGGACTGTCATGATTCCCTGTCTTACCCAGGGACACCGTCTTTCACCACACAAAGCTGTTCCTGCTGTTTTTATCCTAGAGCCTCAGACCTGATGAGGAAGTTGACGAGAAGCTGAATCCTTCATTTCTTGACTTGGTCAGAACCCCTCAGATAAGGAAACATACTTTGATCTTGATGTACAACTGGTAAGGAAAATTTTTTACTTTAAAATCCCTCCACTTTCTTTCTTTCTTTTTTTTAATTTTAAATCCCTATCATCCACATTAGGTGAGGAACAAAGAGAGCACTGTCACACAGCCTAGATCCAGTACAAGTATGGATAGTGGACAGCAAGGGATCTCATTTATAGCCACGTTTTCTGATACCACTTTTTGAGACAGGTGTTTGAAATTACAGTCTCAAAGCATAGATAGTATGTTCTCAACCTTGGCATTGCCTTAGAATCTCCTGCAAGATTATAAAATACCAACACCAGAACCCCCACCTGGCCCCAGAAAATACTGATTGAACTGGTCAAGGGAAGGGTCTAGGCACCAATATTTTGACATTCTCCAGGTGAGTCTGATATAGAGCCCAACCTGAGAACTACTGGTTCTATACCTAAAATGAGTATAGATCTCTCCTTATTGCACAGGGCTAGCAAGGAAAGAGTCTTTCCCCTTTCTTGTCTATTGGAGAAAGAAGTAAACTTATGAAGGAGCAAAAACCACAAGGAATAATCCACGAGCTCTACAGTCCAGTGGTGATGAGTGATCATTTCTGCTATCTACAGGCTGTTCCTAGAGCTGTGAGCCGTTCACTCAGCACCAAGCCTTCCTTAGTGCAGCTCGCTTTCTTTTAAGTGTGTCCCAGAACTCATGCTGGCCACAAGAAGATTTGGAATCACAGCCAGAAGCAAGACTCCTCAGGAACTCATTTAGCAACCTTATCAATACTACCTTTAAAATAAAGCCAGGAAATTTGTCTTCGTACCCTTCTTTCCTTTTCTGAATAGTTGAGACTCTTGCCCAGCATCCTCTTATTTGTCATTATAGATAATGAACACTTCCAGTCAACAAAACACAACCAAAAAACATCGTCAAAATGCTATCTGTATTGTGTTAGAGGAGAAATCAGCAAGAAGGGAGGTTGTACCCATTTGGGGATTTGATACCCCGTTTGGGTCTCTGACTTCCTGAAATTTGAATTAAGTAGTCCATCCCTTTGGTCCCAGTTCCCTTAGAAGACCACAAAGAAAGAAATAATTAACAACCACTAATAACCAACTAAGTCACTTTAGAAAGACATTTCTTCCTACTTTTCAATTTGGCCAGGGAGTGCTATCCTGATTGCTTCTCCTGTCCCAGTTTTGGGGACCCAGTCAGCCACTGTGGTGGGCCAGATCCTGTAAAAGCAGTAGAATGAAGGGAAGAACAATAAGAAGATGACACAGAAAGGTGATCCACGATCAACTCTTCTTTTTCCAGAAGCCTCTCCTTTTTGATGACTTGCTTCTAGTGCTTGGCTTGACCTGAGCTTCTCCTCTTTGCTCAGGTTCACGAGTTCTGTTCTCTACCAAGGCCTCATCATGCACATGGGCCTTGCGGGGAGCGATATCTACTTGGACTTCTTCTACTCTGCCTTGGTGGAATTCCCAGCCGCCGTCATCATCATCCTCACCATTGATCATATAGGCCGCCGGTATCCATGGGCTGCATCAAATATGGTGGCAGGGGCAGCCTGTCTCACCTCGGTTTTCATCCCTGATGGTAAGTGTCAAGCCACGCTGGCGTCTTGTCTTCCAAGGCCCCAAGGAGAGGGGATGGCACAACCTTCTGATAGTGAGATGATGTAATTTATCATCCAAGTCAATTTGGAAAGAATGAACACAGTATCTGGGACCTTCCTGAGCAAACTCATATGGTCACCCTGTCTTTAAGAAAAATTGTACCGGACGGTTGCCTGCTGTAATATAATCACGATTGTTCTCTAATGTGCTATAACAAGAGACTAAGAGGACACATGCCATAGGCCATTGATCTGGCCCAGAACAGAGAGCATAGGCTTTGGGGTAGAGCAGGCCCAGGCTTAAAGTCTCATACCCACATTTCCCAGATACTATTTAAGTAACTCCCCTTGATCTCCCTGCACCATCCTGCAGAACAAATAAGAAAGTTTAGGCAAATGCAACCAATACATAATTATTCAGTTCCTTTCTTCCCTTTTCAAATGCTTTCTCAATGAGGAGAAGCAAAAACCTGTACAACAGAATCCTATTGGCAACATGGAGCTTTCTTTGAACCCTGTAGTTATTAGTAATTATTTAAAATATGCCAATATTTTGCTGGTTTTGGGGGGTGGCCTGTATAAAGTAGAGTTGGCCCAGCTTTGTAAACTGGTATAATCCAGTTGTCATTAATGACTGAGGTCTAAAGGGAGTGTTAGAATCTTGTCCAAGGTTACAACTAACAGATGGGAAATTTTGCTCAAAAGTCTTGAGTTTAGAGAAGAATATTGCATTCTCATCCCATTCTAGAATGTGGACTCTCCCATCTGGAGCACTGTTTGCAGACCAGGGATTGTGTACAATCTGTGTAATTGGTGCATTTTCGCCCTTCAGATCTCCAGTGGCTAAGAGTTACAGTTGCATGCTTGGGTAGAATGGGGATTACAATGGCCTTCGAAATGGTTTGCCTGGTCAACACAGAGCTTTACCCCACGTTCATCAGGTGAGCACATTCTCCTCAACATGAAGAAGGTGGGTGGGATGTTGGCTTATGGGCTAGAACTACAAGTGCCAGCAGATGGCACCTTCCTTTTCAAAACACAGGGCAAGAAAAACCAAAAACCAAAACAAACCACAGGGCGAGAGAGGGTAAGAACATTTAAAGGCAGTAGCCAGACCACATCTCACAGTTACAGGGTAAGGTCAAATACAGTCACTGTGTAGTGAGAACAGAAGATACTGGTTTCAAGAGAGGGATTACCCAATGGCCATGGGCAAGAGTGATCAGAAACAGCACAAACAAGGGGTGCCTGGGTGGCACAGTAGGTTAAGTGTCTGCCTTTGCCTCAGGTCATGATCCCAGGGTTCTGGGATGGAGCCCCACACCATCAGGTTCCCTGCTCAGCAGGGAGTTTGCTTCTCCCTCTCCCTTGGGCCCTCACTCTCTCCGCTCATTCTGTCGAAGAAAAGAAAACAGTATGAACAGGACCATAGAACAGTGTAGGGAAGCCAGATGACCAAAGTAAAAAGTGAAAAATGCTCCCCTCATTAAAAATCTTCAAAAAAGGCTAATATAAAACAAGTACAGCAGAATATGAGTTGAATTATGAATCATGCACCATTTATGTGTGTTGAAAACAAGGTGAACACCATTTTTTCAGTTCACAGACATTTTAGCGATTTGGGGAGGATTTATCTGCGGATGGGGTGGGCAGTAAGTTCTCTATGGTAGAAGCTGGAAATTAAATCAGCTCCCTGCATTTCAGGAATCTGGGTGTCCTTGTCTGTTCCTCCATGTGTGACATTGGTGGCATCGTCACACCGTTCCTGGTCTACCGGCTCACTGATGTCTGGCATGAGCTCCCGCTGGTGGTTTTTGGTGAGAAAGCCTCAGACATATCTTTAAATGAAAACCTAATTTTTCTAGGGACCTCCATTGTTCCATCTCAAAATAGGTATCACGCCTCCTGACAACTACTGAATCCCGCAATAGTAATTAGTGCTCCTCTCAGTGTTAGTAATAGCGCAGGTAATACTATTGGTGCCTACCAAGACTCAAGTGTGGGAACCACTAGGACTCCCAGCCTCAGAGATACAAAGTTCAAGAAGGAGTGAGGTGGAAAGCTGTTTGCCTGAAGAACACCCTTAATTCTCTCCTCACCGATTTCCACCCTTGCTTGAGTCTCTTTGTCACAGAGCTCACTTTTTCTGCCTCCTTTATGGCCAAACATGGGAAAATACAAAACTTTTCACTTCATTACTTCAACAAAAAGTGGTTAAAACCCAGAGGGTTTTGAAAGACCACAATTAAGGAAATGCATCAGGATCACTGCACACCTGTGTTGGTGTTGGGTGCCCCTTCCCCAAATCCCTTGGGCAATTAGATTTAAGGAGGATTGGCACAGCCCATCCCTCCAACCCTGAAGGAATGTACCAGTGCAGAGCCCTCCCTCTCCCCTCACTGCCCAGCCTGCAGCATGGATGGTGACAGGGACAAATTTAACTATCAGCAATTAACATGCAGAGGCCAATGTTGAACATGACATCTACAGACTGTGGAAGGTGTCTGGGAATCGTGGACACTCCCATTCGTTCATGTCCATTCTTTTCCCCATAGCAGTGGACAATGGGACAGACCCTCCCCGTGTGCCACACAGAGAGATGCAAAGGGGTGTCCAGAGCCCCACACACAGCGTTCTCCTCCTCGAGCTAGCCAGAAGGCCTCAACGCACCCAGCTCAGCCTTCTTTTAGAACCACTGGGAGTGGGTCTAAACAGACATGAACAGTTTTCCTCAACCCTCACTTAATTTGAGGGGAGGGGAGACAAGATGCTCTGCACACCAGGGGCACCCCCAGATGGCTTTTCTCCTAATGCCAAGCATTGGTCACACACAAGTACCTCTGCTCATTCCTCTTCTCAAGGGATTTGTGAGGGAGAAATTTTCCACTACTGTAGATGTGCCAGCAAATAAATGTTCCACATTGCTGATAAAACTCACCCTCAAAACAGGCCCAGTGAATTCCTCTAGGCTGTGACTTAATAACAGCAAGATGGCCAAAGTTGATAGAACACAAGCTCTTTATCCTGGCATAAGAATGACCCTGGCCATCTTCCTCTCCCAACATTGGCTGATGGACCTGTGCAGAGCCTTCTTTCCATCTTGGGAAAACACCACAACACTCTCTGGATGCCTTCCTTCCAAGGAGGAAGGTGGAGGCACCTCAATCTTGGCCACTCCCTTAGGTGAGCAGTGAGTGACCTACGGGTCAGTGAGACATTTCTGGGTGGAGAACAGACTTCATGTTTCTCTAAGTACCATTTAACAATTCAATGCCAAGTCTAGACCTAGATGAGCCTCTGTGGAACCTCCCTTGGCATTCACCTTCCCCTGGAAAAGATCAAGGATTTTAACTGTATTTCACCCTTTCAAAAAAACTCAAAGTCGACTCCCACTTTTATCAATGCATGTAGTTCTGTCTTCTTTCCTCACCAATCTGAGCAGCTAGCAGGAAACAAGACAAATACTTTTCCATGTTTACTCCTCTTCCATCCTTTGGCACACAATAATGGTGTACTGAATAACCAGAAGCAATTATCTAGAGCCTGAAAATCAAGAAATGAACAGTTGAAAGAGCACTGGGAAAAATGTTGATAAGAAAAACAAAGCTGGGAGCATCATGTTGCCTGATTTCAAGCTTTACTACAAAGCTGTGATCACCAAGACAGCATGGTACTAGCACAAAAACAGGCACATAGAACAGTGGAACAGAGTAGAGAGCCCAGATATGGACTGCAACTCTATGGTCAAACAATCTTCAACAAAGCAAGAGAAAATATCCAGTGGAAAAAAGACAGTATCTTCAATAAATGGTGCTGGGAAAATTGGACAGAATAAAACTCAACCATTCTCTCACACCATATACAAAGATAAGCTCAAAATGAATAAAAGACCTCAATGTGAGGGAGGAATCTATCAAAATCCTGGAGGAGAACATAGGCAGTAACCTCTTCGACATTGGCCACAGCAACTTCTTTCAAGATATGTCTCCAAAGGCAAAGGAAACAAAAGCAAAAATGAACTTTTGGGACTTCATCAAGACCAAAATCTTCTGCACAACAAAGGAAACAGTCAACAAAACAAAGAGGCAACCCACAGAATGGGAAAAGATATTCACAAGTGACAGTACAGACAAAGGGCTGATATCCAAGATCTATAAAGAACTCCTCAAACTCAACACTCAAAAAACAGATAATCACATCAAAAAATGGGCAGAAGACATGAACAGACACTTCTCCAAAGAAGACATACAAATGGCTAACAGACACATGAAAAAATGTTTATCATCATTAGCCATCAAGGATATTCAAATCAAAACCACATTGAGATACCACCTCACACCAGTTTTAGAATGGCCAAAATTAACAGGACAGTCAACAACAGTGTTGGAGAGGATGTGGAGAAAGGGGAACCCTCTTATACTGTTGGTGGGAATGCAAGTTGGTGCAGCCACTTTGGAAAACAGCGTCTTCCAAAGAGAGATTCCTCAAAAAATTAAAAACAAAGCTACCCTATGACCTTGCAATTGCACTACTGGGCATTTACCCCAAAAATACAGATAGAGTGAAAAGAAGGACCATCTGTACCCCAATGTTCATAGCAGCAATGGCCACAATCACCAAACTGTGGAAAGAGTCAAGATGCCCTTCAACAGACGAATGGATAAAGAAGATATGGTCCATATATACAATGGAGTATTATGCCTCTATCAGAAAGGATGAATACCCAACTTTTGTATCAACATGGATGGGACTGGAGGAGACTCTGCTGAGTGAAATAAGTAAAGCAGAGAAAGTCAATTATCATATGGTTTCACTTACTTGTAGGGCATAAGGAATAACATGGAGAATATTAGGAGAAGGAGAGAAGTGAGTTGGGGGAAATCGGAGGAGGAGACGAACCATGAGAGACTGTGGACTCTGAGAAACAAACTGAGGGTTTTGGAGGGGAGGGAGTAGGGGAGAACCTGGTGGTGGGTATTAAGGAGGGCACGTATTGCATGGAGCACTGGGTATGGTGCATAAACAATGAATCTTGGAACATTGAAAAAACAAAATTAAATTAATTAAAAAAAAAGAAATACCCTGGTTAATGAGGCTTATCTTTGCAAATATAAAAAGCTAAGGAGATGATCATTTGATTAATCTATTATATATTCTCTTCCTAATTCACTCACTGCAGAGAATTAAAGCCAGTGAATACGTGTATAATTTGCACAAGTTACAAGCAAGTGAATCTTTACATGTTTGGAGAACTCTGAACGTGGCTACTTCATTCATAACTCTGTGACAGGCTCTGCCATGTAACAAGCCCGAATGCATTTCAGTCTCAGTACAAGCGTGTGAGGTGGGAATATCACCCCACTTTATGGCCACGAGTCTGGTGCCAAATTTCCCAGGGCTCTGAGACCAGTGAGTGGGGGCTCAGAACTGGATGCCAGACACCCAGAGCTCCAGCCAGAGTCCTAAACCAGTCTCTGTGGCCTCGATTCCTGTAATTCTGTAAAGACGTAAAAACAGAGGCCAGTGAGCATTTTTTTTTTTTGGAACTCCAAAACCACATTCCTGCATTCTGTTACTGCAAAACATAAAACATAACCTTAAAATCCCAAAACATTAATGGGAATTTAAAGACACATAAACACTCGAATGTTTACTATGACTCCCCAGCATGTGCAAAAACATTACAGCTGCTGACAAAGGAAAAAAGGAACAAAGGAATTTCTCGAACACCCGAATCAGAACTAAAAGTCTAGGCCTGGCTATGCTTTTTAAAAGCCATGATGCAGTGATATGTGATTCACGACTTCTGGGTTCTCATCGTGCTCCAAGTTTCTGACTAATTCTCATTACTAAGTGCTTTATGTTGGCAGGGTTATGTTCTTCCTTTCCTTAGAGTTGATTTTTTTTTTCAGAGTTATTTTCTAACTCCAATGTATCTTAATATTATGGCAATAGTCTCTAGCCTAGAATAACCTTGACTCAAAATGTTGAGTATTCCATTTCCCTATAAGGAATTATAATCCAACAGAGTTTAGAATCAGCAAAATATTTGTAGGACAGTCAGAGATAAAAAAGAAATCGGTAAGTATAGAAAATCACACATGCAAAAATTTTTTTAAGAAGCCTGCATGTTTTAGTTCTTAATGTGATTTGTGTCTGTTTGGCTTCCAGCGGTGTTTGGTCTGGTTGCTGGGGGACTGGTGTTGCTGCTCCCGGAGACCAAAGGGAAGGCTTTGCCTGAGACTATTGATGAAGCTGAAAACATGCAGAGGTAGGGAGCCCAAATTCCTCCATACACATCTGGGCCAACTCTGTAGCCATTTGGGAAAAAGTCCGAGGTTGAATTTATACTTCATACCATCCATTGAGATCAAGTCACATAAGATTAAAGACTGGAAAACATAAAGAAACAGTAAAATAATGAACATACCATAGAAAAATACTCATGCTTTCATAGTGAGGAAGGTCTTTCTGTAAGTACAGCAAAAAAAAAAAAAAATCCAGGACTCATTTTTTAAAACATCAGTAAGTTTGCTTTTATAAAAACAAAGAATTCTTCATTGAAAAACTAACAGAAGCTAAAAAAAGTAATAATAACAAATGTGGAGAAAATATTTACTCCTCTATAAGGGGCTAATTTTCTTAATATATAAGGAGCTCTAACAAATCCATAAGAGAACCACACAAAAGAAAAGATGGGTTAAGGATTTGAACACATAATTCAGTGAAAGGAAAATAAAAGCAGGTCTTAAAGATGTGAAAATATGCTCACTTCCTACATAACGAGAGAATTACGAATGAACACTACTCCCCCTCACAACTTAGATTGCTGAAGACCAAACCACTTGGTAACATTGTGTTGGGGAAGAATGTAAGGAAACAGTGTCCTACATTGCCCGTGGGAATACACAGCTGAAATCTCTATGATAGCAATATGACAAAAGTATAAAAAATGTGTATTTATTTTTTTAAGATTTTTATGTATTTATTTATTTGAGAGAGAGAGAAAGAGCACAAGCAGGGAGAGCTGCAGAGGGAGAGGGAGAAGCAGACCCCCTACTGAGCAGGGAGCCTGATGCAAGGCTTGATCCCAGGACCTCAGGATCATGACCTGAGCCAAAGGCAGACACTTAACCAACTGAGCCACCCAAGTACCCTTGTGTGTTTCTTTTTACCTAGCAATTCCACACTTCCAGGAATTTACATGTACAAAATGACATGTACAGGATTACTATTTAAGACAATTTTTTTATGTAACAAACGATTGAAAACAACCTAAATGCACATTGATTAGGAGACCAGTTATATAAATTATGTTGTGTCATTCAGTAAAATACTATACAGCCATTAAAAAGAAAAAGGCACCTTTATACACACTGATAAGGAAAGTCCTCTAAGATTCACTACTAATTTCAAAAAGGGGGATACCTGGGTGGCTCTGTCCATTAAGGATCCGACTCGATCTCAGTTCAGATCTTGATATTAGGGTCCTGAGTTCAAGCCCCACGTTGGCCTCCATGCTGGGTATGGCAACTACTTGATAAATATATATATTTACCTGTATCTTTACCTGTGTCTTTGGAAGAATATGCAAGAACCAGAACATTGGCTGTCTGTGGGTTCAGTGGCTGTAGAACATAGGTGGGAGGGATTTCCAGTGCATTTTCTACTTTCCGAATTTTGGACCTTTCCGAATTTGGAACCTATTCAAAAGTTAAACTTAAGAAAGTCTAATGAAGAGAAACATAGGACACACTGCCCACAATTTCTTTATGCAGTATGTTTTGATGTTTTTACTCATTTTAATTGTACTCCAGCTCTGGCTTACTGGGACCATGAGCTGAACTGAATTTTATCCTTTCTACACAATGTTCCCATTTAACACACTCAGCACCCATGCAGATGGGACTGCAAAGAATAGCTGTGGTCTAAGGCTCTTCTTAGAGCTTGGAGCTCAACATTACAAAAGGCCTTGAGCTCAGCCAGAGGTCACACACTGGTGACCCACAAGACATCAGGGCCTCAAGGGCTTTGCTTGACCCACATGGTATTTTTCAAGTGGGAAATTCCACATAAACTGGATTTTCAGGATCTGTTAAAGAAAAAAAATTCCAGGGATTTGGTAACCCAGAGCAGGCATTTCCTCTTGCTGGTAGTTTGCAGGAACTGCAGGGTTGGCTGGAGGCTTGGAAGGGCATGCCTGTTGGAGGAGGCACAGAGCCACATTCCCCACTATCTCGTGCCTAGCACATTTATTATTTCTGCCTGGTGCATGCAGACATTTGAGCTTGAGATCCTTGATCTAGACCAACTGTCCCCCGGCCCCTCATACCTCTATCGCAGTGAACCTTCCCATGCACACGAGCCTCCCTTTGGACACAGACTGTACCCCATTTACTATTGTATCCCTAGGACGCAGCACAGACCAGGTGCTCCCCATATAGCTGTGGACTAAATGCTGAACTCCTTCCACAGCATCTCGAATCGTGGGCTCTCCAGGCTTGTGCAGAAGCTCTAAGCTGGGAAGGCAGTAATGTGCTATGAGGAGGAGCCTGGGCTGTAATCTGTTAGGTCAGGTCCTGACATTTCCCATCATGTGGCCTTAACTCTTCCAAGCCTTGATTTCTTCATCTGTAAAAAGGGACAACAGTTTCTACTCATTGGATTTTTGTAATGAGATACATGCATGGAAAGTGCCTGGCTCTTTGGAAATGTCCAATAGCCATCCTATTATTCACGGAAGTTTCCATAGCTGCTTTGTAAAACAGGTGATTTTGTCCTTAGATGACTGATTGGAAATCAAATTTTAAAACATATTCTGAATGGTTTTGAGATAGGGAAGCATGGCTCCGTGAGAGACACAGACACATCTACTTGTAAGAGGCTTCCCCTCAGGCTGGTTCATCCGGTTTGGGAGATGTCACCAAGATTATTCCTGCTGTTGGTTTATATGCCTTCTCTTGGTGTGATCTACAGATACTTTTATGAAGATTTGTGCTGCTGTTGCTGCTGTTGTTGCTATTGTTGTTACTGTTGCTGCTGCTGTTGTTGCTGTTCCTGTTGTTGCTGTTGTTACTATTGCTGCTACTACTGCTGCTGTTGTTCCTTCTGTTGCTGCTGTCATTGCTGGTGTTCCTGTTATCACTATTATTGATGCCATTGTTCCTATTGTTGTTGTTCTTATTACTATTGTTGCTGCTATGGTTGTTACTATTGTTGCTGTTGCTATTGTTGCTGTTGTTGTTGTTATTGTTTCTGTCGCTGCTGCTGCTCTTACTGCTGCTATTTCTGTTGTTGCTGTGGTTACTATGGTTGTTGCTGCCATTGTTCCTGTTGCTGCTGCTATTGTCACTGTTGTTGCTGCTATTGTTGTTGTTATGACTGCTGCTGGTGTTGCTGTTGTTGCTGTTGTTGCTGTTGTTACTATGACTGCTGTTGTTGCTGTTGTTGCTGTTGTTACTATGACTGCTGTTGTTGCTGTTGTTGCTATTGTTATTATGGCTGCTGTTGTTGCTGTTGTTGCTGTTGTTATTATGGCTGCTGGTGTTGCTGTTGTTGCTGTTGCTATTGTTACTATGACTGCTGTTGTTGCTGTTGTTGCTGTTGTTGCTGTTGTT
>PISX010013299.1:0-25065 GCA_004024625.1 Mellivora capensis | reverse complement strand
ATTGTTGCTGCTGTTGTTGCTATGGTTAATATTATTTCCGCCATAGTTCCTGTTATTACTATTACTGCTGCCATTATTCCTGTTGTTGTTATTGTTGTTACTATCATTACTGTTGTTCCTGTTGTTGCTGTTGTTCCTGTTGTTACTATTATTGCTGCTGTTGTTCCTCTGTTTACTGTTGTTGCTACTGTCTTTGTTCCTATTGTTGCTGTTATTGTTGCTATTGTTACTGTTGCTGCTGCTGTAGTTCCTACTGTTGTCACTATTGTTGCTGCCATGGTTCCTGTTATTACTATTATTGATGCCATCATTCCCGTTTTTGTTGTTCTTGTTACTACTGTTGCTGCTATGGTTACTATTGTTGCTGCTGCTGCTGCTCCTGTTGTTGCTGTGGTTACAGTCATTGCTCCTGCTGTCATTGCTATGGTTACCATTGTTGCTATTTTTGCTATTATTGTTACTGTTGCTGCTGCTGCTCTTGCTGCTGCTGTTCCTGTTGTTGTTGCTGTAGTTACTATGGTTGCTGCTGCTATTGTTGCTGTTGCTGCTGCTATTGTTGCTGTTGTTGTTGCTCTGACTGCTGCTGTTGCTGGTTTTGGTGTTGTTACTATGACTGCTGTTGTTGCTGTTGTTATTATGACCACTGCTGTTGTTGCTGTTGTTACTGTTGCTGCTGGTGTTGTTGCTGCTGTTGTTGTTGCTCTTATTCCTGTTGTTGCTGTTGTTACTATCATTGCTGTTTTTCCTGTTGTTACTATTATTGCTGCTATTGTTGCTGTGGTTACTATTGTTGCCGCTGTCATTGTTCCTATTGTTGCTGTTATTGTTGCTGTTGTTACTATTGATGTTGTCGCTGCTGCTGTTGTTACTGTTGCTGCTGCTGTGGTTCCTGTTGTTGTCATTATTGTTGCTGGTGTGGTTCCTGTTATTATTACTATTGCTGCTGTTGTTTTTCCTATTGTTGTGGTTACTATTGTTGCTGCTGTTGTTGCCACTGTTACTATTGCTGCTGCTATTGTCACGGTTGTTACTATTGTTACTGCTGCTGTTCCTGTTTCTGGCATTATTTCTGTTGTTGTTGGTCTTCCTGTTGTAATTATTGTTTCTGTTGTTGCAGCTGCTGGTTTTGTTGTTACTGTTGTTGACATAGAGACCCTGGGAGCACCACCAACTTCCTTGGGCCCCTATATCTGGAGCCTGAGAGAACCCCAGCATTGCCAGGGGATTTGGGTGGGCTTCTGCTATACTCCCTGTCTCGGACTGGCCCAGAAGCTGTGACAGGACTAAGCACCCCCAGGTGGGGAAAATTTTGTGAGGAGCTGGAGAACATGGGAGCAGACCCACTCCAGATTTAAATACTATTATCAGGCAGAGCATGTCCAAAGGGCACAACTGGGAACAGCAGGATGAAGAAAGCAGCATTTCTATAATGAGTATCTGCAACTTCCTGGTATTCATAAAGATAAGATGATTGAGAAAATTTGCAATTTGATTTTTCACTTGCCCAACTGTTGAAAAGTAAATAAGCATTGGTAAGAATAATTTCTAAAATTGTATTTGCAAGGACTGATGACAACAGTGTCTAGATTTTGCAATCATCATTTTTAACTGATATAAGATTAAATGTAGTCATTATCCGCATCCTTTATTACATAGAAAAGTGACCATTTTAAGTAAGGAACATAGGCCAGTCCCATTCCCAAAGAAGCATCTTTGGAACTGTTCCATCACATAAGTTACTCACCAAGCTCTGTCTATTTTCTTTTTAGGAATCACCACTCAGAACACTGCAATAATGTGCCTAGACAAAGTTTACATCCATATGTTGTTCCATTTATTTCTTACCTCTTCATTTTGGTTTTCAGCCTCCTCACAATTTCTTTATCTCCTCTCCATGTTTTTTATTACTGCAGACCAAGAAAAAATAAAAAGAAGATGATTTATCTCCAAGTCAAGAAACTAGACGTTCCCTTAAACTAAGAAGAGAGACCACTCTTGCCATGGCCTTGCTGTGATGATACAGGTCCAGAACAGATGTTTCTCCAAGCACCATAGAGCCCATGGAACTTGACCTCACTCCCCTTTGAACCCTACTAACTTAGGTCTATAGCCAAATAGAGTTTGTTGTCCTACTGTATTAAAATCTTCCCATGGGACCAGATCCTACCAAACCTTACCAGCTCACTCCATTCCCAGCATTCCTAGGACAGTGCTATTAGGGTGCTGGGAATTGTTTTCATCTTTGTATTTCTTTGTTTTATTCCTTTCTCCACAATGGTAACAAACCAAAACACATAGGGTAATTGTGGGCCAGGAAAACAAAATAGAAAATATCTGAAAAACAATTAAGTGGGAACAGAGAGACCCTGTTTTCTTAAACATATAATACAGTTAAACAATATCAAGTTGTCTGGAACATCAGGAACTTTAAATTGGCCTTTCAGTGTCATGTGTGAAAAATTTTTAAATACATTCATTATTATCTGGGTTACACTTTAAAGGAACCTAAAGTGAAAGAATCATAAATGCAACCTGAGTAATCACTAAATTTCCTCTATTTAGACTGAATGAGTACAAATGTGTGCTTTTTACAAAAAATCTTGAGAGGAGTTTGACAAAGAGCAGCATTGAAGCTGGCTTATTAAACCATCATGGTAATGTTTCACTCTGATAAAAGTTGCTTTAAATTTGTGGTTTAAAAAATATTAATATTTTACCAAGATAATATAGTAAATAAAAGCTTTTAGAAGCTCAATACTTCAAAGCCTATAATGAAAAACAGAAGTTCCTTACTCCATTCTACTTCTATCAATGCCTCTGGAATAATTTTCAACTATTTTAGCTGGATTTTTTCCCTTGTGATTTATCTTTATATAGCTGAATAACTAGCTTTAAATTGACACTGTTTGACTTCTTAGGTTTAAATATTACATTACCTATTGACTTTTTTATATAAAATATAAAGGTTTCGCTTTCTTCAGCTTTCCCCTCATCCCAACACACAACTTCTCTCTTCTCTTCAAACTCTGTGTTATCACATTTTTATTCAATCAAAAGTTGACATTCACATTGTTATGTCTGTGTAACTATTTTTAACAGCTGAGCCACATAGTATATAATGATCACACCTCTACTCTTTCACAGCATTTTTTCCCCCCTTGGGCCTTGGTTTTTATTGTTTGTTTTCTATATATGCACCATTAATTTCCCCCAAATTCTCTGATAAAACAATAGCTCTCTCAGTGCATTCAAACACATCTCCTTCTTCCAGGGAGCCCTCCCACCTTCTGAATTCACCTGGAGCCTGCAGCCCTTCTGATCCAGTGTAGCCTGGCTGACATTAAGGCTTACTGCCCAGCTGTTGTCCTGCGCTCTACTTTCCCCACCTTCCTAAGCAATCCCAGTGCCTCTTTCTTGGGTAGGATTCCCTGCCTCATAGGTCAGAAGTCTTCCTCATTCTTGGTTTTCTCCCTCATTTTGAGGAAGCACATTTCCCAGTATTGTCCTGAGAAAGAGCACATACTTGCCCTTCTAAATTCTCTTCTGTAACACTAAGTGTTACAACTACACATTTCTGGCCCTTTGCCACCTGGCTTCTTATAAGGCTCTACCAATGGGTAGCATCAGCCAGATAGGAAGATCGGAGCAAGAGAGGTCTTTCCTCCTTATCATGAAGGTGTCTTGGGCAGCTGCAGTAACAGCAGCTGGCCACCTGAACCAAAGGAATGCAGGTTCCTGGTCACACCTCGATGGCAGGGGGGCAGTTTTAACAGCAGTAGCAGCAGCAACATCATTGCTTCATTGACTTCAAGGCAAGAACAGGGTCTCAGGCCCCAGCCAGAAGCAATTGCTATTTCCCGGTCTTATGTATACACCCTCTTCTCTCTCTAGCATAGCTTTCTCTCTTTTGCTCAACAATTTTGTAAATGAGTGCCTGTATTAAATTTTCTCTCTCTGAAATACCTACAGTGGTTTCTATTTTGTTGAATCAGCATGAATTAATATTCTATTTGGGACCACACCCAGGAAATAGATATCCAAATAAGAAAATCTGTAGTTTGTTAAATGATGTGGTTGGGATTGAACACATTGATGCTGTAATTGCCAGGGAAAAGTGAGATACTGACAGTATCTATCTACGACATTCAGTCACAAAACAGTTACTTAAGTTGAAGCTGTGACTACCCGAAATGAAGAACCTATTTAAAGCAAGGCTTTGGGAGGCCAAGGGACTGCTGGATTTCATCACCACACTGGAGACTGTTGCCACAGAATTTCTGGGATAGAGCCAATTGCTTCTGACTCCAATGGAGAAATTTCAAAACAGAACATAAAAACTTTGGGCTTTCAAGTGTCAAGTTGAGGCATTGCCAGAGAAATTGAGAGGTCCTTATGATGGCCTTTCAAGACCTTGAGTTTTATAGAAGCCAGGCTGATACCACTGAAAAGCAGTCTCAAAATTTGAACCTATGTGTTAAGAATTATATCACAGATTAAATTCAGAGCCTAGACATGCCTCTGAAATGTGAATTACAGCATGGATGGGAAGGAGTGGACTCCTGAGAAATGAAATGGAAACTGTAAGTGGACGCAAATGAATCTGAAAATTTTGAGCCCCCAAGTCCCTTGAACCTCCTTGGCCAAAAAAAGCAGCCCTTCTCTTCCTTTATGTAAAACAAAAACACTTTCCCTTGTTTGAAGAGTTTTAATGACCACATCTTACACAGTTACCTTAAGAGGGGATGACAGGACACCTTAAGACCCACCCACCATATTGTGCCCAAATATGCCTAGAGTAGATTCCAGCATGTCTCAAGAGAAGAAATAAGAAGTTTGGGGAAGAGATACCTTACACACAAAAATAATTTCAAGATTTTGTAACATTGGCAGAAATCTGGGGAGAAATTTAAGAATGAATTGTAGTGATACCAAGCCCAGGAGGATGAAATAACATTGAATCAGGTCCAATTTGTCAAAATGGGTGCTCTAATCTAAGATTCCAGATTTAATGTGCCAGGTGAAACACCTGGCATTAGTTCCAGTAGTTTTCAGACCAGAAACATTAGAAAAGATATAAGGGAGTATTTCCATAATTTGAAATAAGGACTTCTTGGGCAAGAATAAGATCTAAGAGATGTAAAGTAAAAGACTGACCGATGTGACTATGCAAAACAAGACTAAACTAAATGATGCTGGCTCTGTAACTCACACACACCACATGAAAACACACACACACACACACACACACATCCCAAAAGCAAATTCAATAGATGAGTGACAGATTTGAGGAAATCGTTACAATATATATAAAAATTTCCAAAGGGTTAATACCCAACAGAAATAAAGAGTTACTAAAAATCAATAAGAAAAAGACAGTAAGAGAAAAAATAATGGTTTAAGAGTACAAATAGTTATTTACAGATGTAACATAAAAAGGTTAATTGAGTTATCAAGAAAAAATGTAGAACCTCATTGTTAACCAGGGAAATACAAATAACAAAATATTCTGCACTCAGATGAATCAATGAATAATAAAAATTAATATAAGTTAATAAAGTCATTATCAAGTGTGGATGTGGGTGTGAAGACACTTATACATTATTGGCAGGAGTACTGATTGCTACATTCTTTAGGAAGGCACTTTGGTAGCATCCATAATATCAGAAATGTATGTCTTTGAGAAACACAAATGTGCACACAGAAGCATCTCAGAGAAACTTGTTCCATCATTTCCTGATGACAGTGAAAACTGGAAATAACCAGTTTTTAAATATGAGGAATGCTTAAATAAACTATAGTATATCTACTCATCAGTTAAAAAGAACTGAAAACAATTTATAGCTACTCTATAGAAAGACCCCCACAATGAAGGACTTTGGGAATAATAATATAGAAATAATGATCTAGGAAGAGGAAGTCCCAGACTGCACAGTGCATAAGGAGAGATTTTTTCTTTAAGAATTTATTTATTTGTCAGAGACAGAGCACAAAGCAAAGAAAGTGGCAGGCAGAGGGAGAAGCAGGCTCCATGCTGAGCAAGGAGTCCAATGTGAGACTTGATACCACAACCCTGGGATCATGACCTGAGCCTAAGCAGATGCTTAACCAACTGAGCCACCCAGGCATCCCAAGGAAAGGTTTATTTCCGTTGGATATAAATTCTTACATTTTTATGTTCTCTTATGCATGTTCATGACATATGTCCATGCCTTTTTTAAAAATAAATTATTAACTCTGGAAAACACTTTGATACTTTCTTAAAAAGCTAAATATGCAATTACCCTTTGATCCAGCAGTTGCACACCCGGCCATTTATCCTAGAGGTAGGAATGTATGTCTATACAAAATCTTATACACAATTTTTCATGGCAGCTTTACGTGTAATAGCCCAAATCTGGAAATAACCAAAACATTCCTCAGTGACTGAATGGCTAAACAAACTGTGGTATATCCATACTGAGGAACACGATTCGGTATGAAAAAGGAGCAAATTGAATGGATCTCAGGGGTATTATGTAGAGTGATAAAAGCCAATCTCATAAGGTCATTCATGAAAGGAAAAATATCTACAGAGATGGAAAATGATTACAGCTGTGGTTACATAAGTCTACACATGTTATAAAATATCAGAGAACTATACTCACATATTGTACCAACATTAATTTCTTGGTCTCAATAGTATATTGGGGCGCCTGGGTGGCTCAGTGGGTTAAAGCCTCTGCCTTCGGCTCAGGTCATGATCCCAGGGTCCTGGGATCGAGCCCCGCATCGGGCTCTCTGCTCAGTAGGGAGCCTGCTTCCCCCTCTCTCTTGGCCTGCCTCTCTGCCTACTTGTGATCTCTCTCTCTCTATGTCAAATAAATAAATAAAATCTTTAAAAAAAATAGTATACTCTAATTATGTAAGATGTAACCACTGGGAGAAACTAGGTGAAGGGGACCCAGGTCTTCTCTGTACGATCTTTGCAACTTTTTGTGACTCGATAGTTATTTCAAAATAAAGTTTTAAAAACAGATCATGAAAATTACAGTATTTTTAAAAAGTAAATGCCATGGGGGCTTAGAAGAGACCATTTCTTTAGAGCAATGTTTCTTAAAGTTATTGATTAAAGTGCTTTTGAAATCTGAAGAAAATTATGATTCCTCTGTACAGAAAAATACATACCCAAAATCTGCATACTGTCTCTGAGATTTTCCTGATCTCTCATTCGGTTCAGAATGCTTGTTATAGATACTAGGTTCAGCAAACTACAGTCCATAGGCCAAATCCAGACTGCTGGCCGTTTTCTAAGTAGAGTTTTATTGACATACAGCCAAGCCCATTCATTCTATACTGTCTACAGCTGTTTCATAATCACAGCAACAGAGTGAATAGTTTCATATTCTCTGGCCCACAAATCTCAAAATATTGACTCCCCAGCCCTTCATGGAGAAAATTTGGTGACCTCTGGGTAGAACTCCACCTCTAGAAGCCAGAAGGAGTATTGGAATAAAAAAAATAATAAGAGCACAGAGAAGGTGATACTCTTAACATGCTAGACTCTGAGTTTCTCTTTCTGTGTGCCTGGAATTAAACGTCATTTTCTGTAAACAGGCAAGCAGGCAGTGAGATAGAAAGGTAGTGATTTGGAAGGAAGAACTGCTCACATTTATGGAGAACCTTTGTGTGTGGGCTGTGCTCAGCCCTCTGGGGCACATGGCCTTCTGTGTTGATTTCTCCTGACAGCACTGAGATGGGCCGGGCTGCCACCTCTAGGACCAGGGGCCTCTGGATGTGCTCAGGGCATGGTGATGCCAGCAGGCCCCCACACTCAAGAAAAGAAAGGGTTGGCCATGCAGACTCTGAGAGGTGACCTGCGGATGGAGGGCTGGCAGACCCCTCTATCCATATTGTTCAAGACACGCTTAGTAGAATCTCCATTACCTAATCCCCACTTAGTAAAAATAAATTTTATTTTATTTAGCCTAAAACAAAAAGAATATATTTATATTTCTTTAATGAATAGTGTTTCCTTAAAAGTAGGTCTCCTGGGGCACCTGGGTGGCTCAGTGGGTTAAGCCTCTGCCTTCAGCTCAGGTCATGATCTCCTGACATGGGCCCTGGGATTGAGTCCCGCATCGGGCTCTCTGCTCGGCAGGAAGCCTGCTTCCTCCCCTCTCTCTCTCTCTTCGTGCCTCTCTGCCTACTTGTGATCTCTGTCTGTCAAATAAATAAATAAATAAATAAATAAATAAGCTTTTTTAAAAAATAAAAGTAGGTCTCCTGATGGGAGTTCCCCATGCTCTTCTTGCATAAACCACACTTATAACACATTGTTTATAATTTGGCATTCTGATTTCTTTAAAGTAGAGCCTGCACTCAGAACACTTTGAAACATTCTGAATCCAAAGTCCAGGATTTTTTTTTGAACTTTAAACAAAGTTCACATTTTATTTAAGTTAAAATAAACTACACAAAATTGATTTTCTTCACCAAAAATAACAGCAATATTTTCTGTATTATTCCTAGATAAACCACAAAACACTTCTCTTTGTAGGTTTTCCAGGTTTTGTTTATAAATCAAGATGAGGCAGTAGATCTAGTCATGGAAAAAGACAAAGGAAAACAGATCAGTTGTCAGTATGCATGGCCTCTGATCCTGCCTTGACCATGAACAGAAGTGTTCAACGTACACCTGCTGAAAAGCTTATGAAGACTGTATGGTTCAACATACATTCCAACAAGGAATGTAAACAGCAACAACCCAATGTGGAACAACAATGGCAGCTCTCCCATTCAAACTTCAACTGTAACTTATTCCATTAAGTTCATTTGATAAGGATAAAATCTCTACTCCTCGCTGGGCAAGCTCACATGTTTTTCTTTTTCTCTCTCTGTCTGGTAACTCCCTTAACGTCCATTACAGATTTTTAACATACTAACACTCCTACTATTCAAAGGTCACTTGTGAGTTTCTTGTAACATTTTATAAAATGTATTCCTTCCTCCCATACCTCTTCAAAATCTTTATCTTCTAAGAACTGATAACTCAGTACCCAACAATTGGCTCCAATGATGATAAATGTTAGGTCTAAAATGCAAAGCCCAGGGTTTTTACTATACTTTTTCTTTTACATTTGACTCACATTTAGACATTTTTTAGTGACTCATTTTTATTGAATATCAGGAAAGCATTGACTTACTTTAATCAAATCACAATAAAAATATAATTCTTTTTTATACTCTTATTTTATCAGGTTACATAATGTCATCAAATTAGGTAATTATAATAGCAAGTTCAATGAGAAACGACAGAGGTAGAAACAAATGTAACTGGCTCTTGATCAGCCTATAATTCAGCTGGTAGAGCAGATGGGTGAACATTCCAGACTGTTGCCCCCTAGCCAGAGCTGAGGGTTCGTCCGCTGGTTTTACAGAGAGAAATGTAGCAGTCAGGATTCTGCAGAGGAATAGAACCAATAGGATGTATGCATGTAGGATAAACCAGTACAATTTTGTATGTTTGTATCTATACATAAAAGGAAATATGGGCTCACATTATTACAGAGTCTGAGAAGTCTCACGATCTATTGTCTGCAAACAAAAGGCCCAAGAAAGCCAGTGCCATTCATTCAGTCCAAGCCTGCAGGTCTGAGAACCAGGGGAACTGATGGTGTCCCTCCCTGGGCAACATGTCTGAGCTCCTGCAGGCAGGAAGAGAGGATGGCATGAAGGAAAGGAGGAATGCTCCCTTCCTCCACATTTTGTTCTCTTCAGGCCATTGACAAATTTTGGATGATGTTCACCCATACTGGGGAGGGGACAGTCTATGGAGTTCACTGATTCACATGCTAATGTCACCCAGAAAGACCCTTGCATACACACTCAGAAATAATGTTTAATTTGGGCATCCCAAGACCCGGTCAATCCGACCCACAAAATTAACCACCATCATGGAGGCAAAATCCTGTGAGCCAGCTAAGTAGAGAGGCTGGTTTCCAGCTTCTCCTGAGCCAAATGCTAATATTTTAAATAAAACATAGAATTACCTTTATTTTTTTTTCACACAAGTCTCAATGAGTAAGACGATGTGTCTAAGAACTACCCTGAGCAAATGCCAAGGATAAAATGCTTCCCTTTTCTTTGTTTGGTAAATCTTAGCATAAGAACTATAACAAGAACACTCTGAAACTGTGAGCCTGAGTGACCCCTTTAAGTTCTGGAATAAAAAGTGACTGGGCGAAGACCTCTTTGTGGCAACAACTCCACTTGACATCATCAGACAATGGGTCTGAGGCTCACGTCCACATTTAGACATCTCTAGCAACAATTTCTTCAAGACAGGAAGGTGTGGAACAAGATACCGATGTATGAAAATCAGTGTATGATATGACTGCATGATATCATACCATCCCTGCCAAGCCTAGAACACAACAAATACTACACCATGAATGCTTTTCCTCAAGTGTAGAGCACAGGAGGATTGCCTTCTATCAAGACTAGTCCTGGCAAAACGGAGACTAAACCTTCAGGTTCCCCTGTCCTCGGGCTGCCTCTCCTCCCCTCCCCCCTACCTACTGACTAAGCCAAGCAATCTCCTCTCCTGGCCCCCCATCTGGAGACCTGCACTCTATGACCCAGAATCTTAGGATTCTGCTACTGAATGAAGTGTGGGGGCAGAGAACATCAGTCCTGGAAACCGAGCTGTCTGAGCTCTGGGAACCCCTTCATCCCTGTGCCCGGGCTTTCAATCATGTAAGTGCTTGTGCAACCAGAGGCTCCTAAACAGCCCTAGCTCCCACCACCAGGCACCAGCTAGGACTCCCACTTCAACCGCTGTAACCCAGAACTCTGCCAGCTCCAGACATCGCCGCTTACCCGTCCAGAGGGCTTCTCGCAGACAGCCATTCTTACTGAGATTTTTCTGTCCGTACTGAAATGATACTATCTTAGATCTTGAAAAAAGAAGAATTCTGAAAAAGCCCATATTCATATCCTGCATGCGCACATTTCCCAAGCCATCTCTCATCCCCCGGAAAACTTGGGGAATGTCATCATTAGTGACTACGTCTATGTCAGCCAGAACTACTAGGGTCAGCGACACCAGGAAGAGTAAAGCCCAGTCCCTGAGCCGCTGGAGCTCACAAAGTAACAGTGGCCACAGTTGGATCACATCAAGCTACCGTGTAGGTGCTGCCACCACTAGACTGGGATGTGCGTGCAATCTCTCCCACACTGCTCGCCACAGAGCAGAGTGTGCTGGACCTTCTCCACTCAGCAAATACTGGCTACTGACTAATAATGTCAGTATCATACCAGGCATCAGGACAAGGTGAACAAGATGGATGTGGGTTTTGCTGTCACAGGCATGGAGGAAGCAATGACAGCACAGTGTAGAAAGTTAGCCTGGGAACAGACAGGAAGGAAGCCACTGGTCTCACAGTCACTGGGTCCTGCTTGCTGAATGGGGACAACTTTCCCTGGGGAGTTGGTACCTAGCTCTAATTCTAGGAATCTGCAGGCTTTGCCATACAGAGGAGGGAGAGTGTTCTCTGTGGAAATAGTGGCAGGTTTGGGAGGTACTGTGTGGTTGAGGTGCTGCATATGCAGGAGGGGGAAAGCTAGGGGGAGCATCAGGTGCATGGCCTTGACCCTTGCCATTGTGGTCTTGAAGAGAGCTGTGAATGGCGGGACAGGCAGCAGGAGGTCAGGAGCAGCCCAGGCTGACCCTCAATGGGCCATGAGAAGCGGGTGGATAAAAGCAGGATTTAGGGAGAGAAACAACATAGGGACTGATCGATGTGGGGCCTGAGGGTAAGGGATGAATTTAAGGAGAATTATCCTGTAACAATCTAAAAGAAAACAAACCAGAAACTCATCAAATCCTCAGCATCCAGATTTCACATGAAAGCAAATATCAAGGGGCAATTCTAGAGGTCCTGAGCCCATCAGTGTCTTTGAGAATGATACGGCCGTTTTTGTACACAAAATAACCCTAACTTATAAAAACAGCTTCAAGGACATTAAAAGTACTTTCAGAAAGAAAAAAAAAGACATGTCAGAAACAGTTTCACCCAAAATGGTTAAGAGGAATAATGTGGTGATTGAAAGCAAGAATAATTTTTAATTTTCTACTTCATAATTTTGACATTTCCTCAATTTTCTGTAATGCATGTATTTTTTAAAAATATATTTGTTAAGGGGAGCTTGGGTGGCTCAGTCGGTTAAACATCCAACTCTTGATTTCAGCCAGAACTACTAGGGTCAGGGACCCTAGTAGTGAGATTGAGATTGAGATTGAGATTGAGCCCCATATCCCACTCCCTGCTCAGTGGGGAAACTGCTTGAGATTCTCTCTGCCTCTCTCTCGCTCGCTCTGTCCCTCCCCAACCCACTCACACACTCTCTCTCAAATAAATAAATACATTATATATATATATATATACATATATATATGTATATATATATTTGTTAGGCAATATTTGATGCATACAAAAGCACAGATGTGGTATATGAGTCATCTGTAAAGCCTTCCTTCCTTAATTACTCCCTGGTTCACCTCCATCATACCAAAGGCAACAACTATTCCAGGTTTGGGATGTGTGTGTGTGTGTGTGTGTGTGTGTGTAAGAGAGAGAGAGAGATTTTTCTTGTTTTTTTTTTTAAGATTTAATTTATTTATTTGACAGACAGAGATCACAAGTAGGCAGAGAGGCAGGCAGAGAGAGAGGAGGAAGCAGGCTTCCTGCTGAGCAGAGAGCCCGATGCGGGGCTCGATCCCAGGACCCTGAGATCATGACCTGAGCTGAAAGCAGAGGCTTTAACCCGCTGAGCCACCCAGGCGCCCAAGATTTTTCTTGTTTTGAAGTATAATTGACATGCAATGTCTGGTTAGTTTCAGGTGTACGTCACAATGTTTCAACATTTTTCATACATTATGAAATGGTCCCCACAATAAGTCTTATTATTACCATTTACAACTACACAAAGTTATTACAGTATCACTGACTGTATTTCTTATGCTGTAGGTTACATCAGTGGAAACTGAATGTTTGTACCTCTTAATCCCCTTCACTGATTTCATCCACCCTGACTGCTCCCCACTCTAGTAACCAATATTTTGTTTTCTGTATCTGAGTCTGTTTCTTTTTTGTTTTGTTTGCTCATTTGTTTTGTTTTTTAGATTCCACAGGTAACTGTAAGTACAGTATTTGTCTTTTTCTGTCTGACTGATTTCCCTTAGCGTACTACCCTCTATGTTGTCACAAATGACAAGATTTATTCTTTTTACGGCTGAGTAATATTTCCCTGAGTGTATGTGTACGTGTGTGTGTGCACGTGAACCCCAACTTCTATATCCACTCATCTATCAACAGACACAGGTTGCCTCTGTCCCACGGCGGTTGTAAACACTGCTACAAGGGACAGAGCGGGCACACAGATCTCTTTAAGTTGGTGTTTTCATTTTCTTCAGATAAATATCTAGAAGTGGAATTGCTCAAAAGCTTGATAGTTCTCCTTTTAACTTTTAAAGGAAACCTCCACTCTATCCTCCACAGAGACCTCACCAATTTATACTCTGACCAACAGTGTGTGAAGGCTCCCTTTTGTCCACAACTATTCCAGATTTTGTCTATCTCATTTCCTTGCTTTTACGTTACACACACACACACACACTCAAATACATGTGTGCACCTCTACTTTGTTTTCATTTCCATTTTATATTTAATTATTTTCTGCTTTTCTGCTTATCTCCATTTTTCTTATGTAAGTTTATTCTGTGGTTCCTTTTCTAACTCTCTAGTCCAAATAGTCCGAAATGGAAGTCTTCCTGTTCATTACTTATTTATGCTCAGAAAAATAGAATGCATTGCAAAAAAAAAAAAAGATTTCATTTTGAGTTCAGTATCTCTATCACTTATAAAATTTACCTTCCCATTATAATTCATCATGTGGAGTTTTAAATCCCTAAAGCACTAATTCTCAAGTTAATGTACTTTGTAGCTGTCTGGATTTATACATAACTGTGAATCTTTCTTGACCATATTTGATCCAGTAATAATGGCAAGTAGCTACCATTCCATTTTTTTTAAGGAAAATGTAGCTTCCTAACCAGGATAAAATATGATTTAGCTACTAATCGAGCCAGGTGGTAGCCAAGAGAAGACCTTACCAGTTCCTGTTCTATAAAAACAAATAAACTGTAGTAACTTAATGTTAATCTGGAAACAGAAACAAATGGGGGTCCTCAAGGTTTCTTTGGTCATTGACGTTTCAAGCTCTTTTGACATGCTAGGAAACAATGTTAATTCATTTGACCCAATAATCCTTAGAAGTCTGAAAGCAGTCAGATTAAATGGACCATTTGTTTTTATTCATTCAGACCGGATGATGACAATAAAAATCTGGTTATAATTACATGAAAATGTTACTTTAAATAACATCTGATTTTTTGACACGCTTTTAAAAAACAGAGCTTCTAGTATTTAGAATAGAAAGGAACTTCACTTGGATATGTTGCAACCTAACCACATCAGCAAGATTAAATGAGGGGGTAAGAATGTTTCTCCCCAACCTCAGAAACTATTAAAAAAGCAAGCATTAGCCAACAAACTTTTAAATGGCCTGCTTTGATGAACTAAACCAATAAATATTGTGACAGCTAACTGTGGGATGAAAGCCACAATAAGATAAACTCCCTTAAATACTTGATACATTGCAGGGCTGCTCTGGGGGGGGGGGCGAATAAACTGTCATCAGTGGGATCTGATGGAGTAGCTACAAGAATAAAGTGAAAGAAATACACAGGGAGAAACATCATTTCTGCCTAACTTAGAGACCTTTGGTGAACCCCAGACTTCATAAGTGCTCTCTAGGGATGAATCTAAATTAACACAACCTACCTTTGGCTATCATGAAATCCAAGATTTGAGCCTTTTCTCTCCTAGGAGAGGGATATTGTAAACAAAACATCTGGAAGGACATCAATGGTCATTTGCTGTTTATTTAGGTCCTGGGAAGCCTAGAAGAAATACAGCAAAGCCAGTGCTTAAAAATACCAGAACTATGAGAGATGCACATTAAGGATTCTGGCAGTACCAAAAGTGGCTAAATGGAATTTGCCATGAATAATTTTAACAGCCTGTGGTGTGAGGACTGCTACTTTCAATGCAGTCTCCAGGAATTTTAGAAAAACATCTGTCAATCATGATGCACAAGAAAAAAAAGTATTAAAATCTTCAGGGTGAAAACAATAATAGACATTTCACTGGCATTCACCGTTGTGTTTATTTGACTCACACTTTTTAAGTGTCTGCTGTGTGCAAGTTCTGTCCTGGACATGAAGATTCCACGTGGAACAGGAGATGTTATTCTTAGGTCACGGAATGCATGTTGTAGCAGAAGAAACAACATTCAGCAGAGGGAGTTACAGTCCCAGGGTACAACATTGTCACCCAACACACTCACCTAGCTCCGTATCTTGAACAGAGAAGTGATTAACACAGGCAGCCCAGAGGGAGGCGCAAGGATCACAGAGAGGTCTGATCTCATCTGGGAGCCCAGAGGGACTTCCGCTGAGATCAAGGGTGAGTGCGAAATACCCAGACAGGAGTCAAATGTGTGCAAGACCACCTAACTCCATCCCTCACTTGGGTCACTTGGGACTGTTCTGCCCTATATGGAGAAAAGTCACATCTACATGGTGTATTTACTGGACATGTTTTCTTAAATTGTGGTAAAATACACAAAATGCTTACCATTTTCACCATTTCTAAGTACAGAGGCACGGAGTACATTCCCACTACTGTTTAACCACCACCATCCGTCTCCTGAATTCTTTCCAGCTTGCCAAATGGGAACTCAAACTAAATGTGAACTCCGTGTTCTCCTTCCCCCCACTGCCTGGCACCCTCCCTTCTCTTTGTCTCTGTAAATTTGGCAACCCTAGGCACCTCATGTGTGTGCACAGAGTGTCTTTTTGTGACTGGCTAAATTTACTTAGCATTATGTCCTCAAGGTCCATCCATGTTGTCACAAATGTCATCATTTCCTTTCCTTTTTAGGGCTGAATTTTATTCCATTATATGAATATATCACATTTTGTGTGTCCATTCATCCATCAATAGACTCTTGAGTTGTTTCCTCTTTTGACTAAACAATATCCAACCAAATATTGTTCATGAATAATGCTGCCATGAAAGTGAGTGTGCAAATATCTCTTCAAGACACTGCTTTCAATTCTCTGGGATATTTACCCAGAAGTGGAATTACTGGATCTTATGGTAATTCTGTGTTTAATTTTTGGAGGACCCACTGTTTTCCACAGTAGCTGTGGAAATACTTCAAATACTTCAAATTTGAAATACTTCAAATTGTCCTTTAGAATGTGTTACAAATTAATTCCACCAACACACAGCCAGAGTGTAGCTTTTCCATATCCTTGTCACACATGGACCTCTCCCTTCTCCTTCTCACACACACGTGTGCACTGCCCACACACACAGCTTTGCAAAGCCGACCAGCAAAAGAGGATACCTCATAGCTGTCTTACCCACATTTCTGTCAGTAGTGAGGGTAAATGTGTTTTCTTGTTTATTGGCAATTTTCTTTTTATTATGGAATGACTGTTTTTGACTTTCACCCATTTTCCTTTTGGGATAGTCCACTTTTCCATACTAATAAGTAAAAGCCTACTTTAAAAAAAATTCCCTTTTCATGACCTCGTCTTCTAGAAACTAGCAGAGAACATGAATTGGAGGGTTTTAAAAGTTTTCTCCTTTGGGGTAGGGGGCCTTTTCTAAAAGGAAATATTTGCTACGTATCTCAAGCTTGTCACTTTATCTTGAATTCCTGAATCTTTTAAATGTTAGGCTATGTTTTCTCTGCTCATTTCTTTTTCCCAGGTGAATTACATTATTCCCGCCAGAATTAGTAGATGAGATAGTTTCCTGGAATGTGTTTCTTAATGATTCATGAGGATTCTGCACAAGGCCCATGGGCTAATACATGAAAAGGTCATCATCACAGTCACCTGTAACACACACACACACACACACACACACACCACACACACCACACACACACACACACAGAATGTGTGGGTCACTTTTCAAAGTTTTTGTATATAGACAAGTGGATTTATTCTTTTAATTTTTAAAATTTAAATTCAATTAGCTAACATATAATGTATTATTGGTTTCACAGGTAGAAGTCAGTGATTTATCAGTCTTATATAATACCCAGTGCTCATTACAACATGTGCCCTCCTTAATGCTCATCACCCAGTTATCCCATCCACCCACCCACCCCCTCCAGAAACCCTCAGTTTGTTTCTTATGGTTAAAGTCTCTTATGGCTTGTCTCCCTCTCTGATTTTGTCTTGTTTTATTTTTTCCACTCTTCCTCTATGATCCTCTGTTTTTTTCTTAAATTCCACATGAGTGAGATCATATGATAATTCTATTTCTCTGATTGACATATTTTGAGTAACATAATACCCTCTAGTTCTATCCCCATCGTTGCAAATAGCAAATTTCATTTTCTTTGATGGTGAGTAGTATTCTATTGTATATATATGCCACATCTTCTTTATCCATTCATCTTTCGATGGGCATTTCAGCTCTTTCCATAGTTTAGCTATTGTGGGCATTGGACTGTAGGTGATACTTTGAATCACTGCATTTGTATCTCTGGGGTAAATACTCATTACAGCAATTGCTGGGTCTTAACGTAGTTCTATTTTCAACTTTTTGAGAAACCTCCACGCTGTTTTCCAGAGTGGTTGCACCAGCCTGTAGTCCCACCAACAGTGTAGGAGGGTTCTCCTTTCTCTGCATCCTGGCCAACATCTGTCATTTCCTGACTTGTTAATTTTAGCCATTCTGACTGGTGTGAGGTGGTATCTCATTGTGATTTTTATTTATATTTCCCTGATGCCATGTGATTGTCAGCAGTTTTTCATGTGTTTGTTGGCCATTTGGATGTCTTTGGAGAAATGTCTGTTCATGTCTTCTGCCCGTTTCTTGATTGGATTATGTGTTCTTGGGTGTTGAGTTTGATAAGTTCTTTATAGATTTTGGATACTAGCCCTCTATCTGATAAGACACTTGCAAATATCTTCTCCCATTCTGTCAGTTGTCTTTTAGTATTGTTGACTGTTTCCTTTGGTGTCCAAAACTTTGTATCTTGATGAAGTCCCAATAGCTCATTTTTGCCTTCGTTTCTCTTGCCTTTGGAGACATGTCTAGCAAGAATTTGCTGTGGACACAGTCACAGAGGTTGCTGCCTATGTTCTTCTCTAGGATGTTGATGGATTCCTGTCTCACATTGAGGTCTTTCATCCATTTTGAGTCTATTTTTGTGTGTGGTATAATGAAATGGCCCAGCTTCATTCTTCTGCATGTGGCTGTCCAATTTTCCCAACACCATTTGTTGAAGAGACTGTCTTTTTTTTCTATTGGATAGTCTTTCCTTCTTTGTCCAAGATTAGTTGACCAATAGAGTTGAGGGTCCATTTTTAGGTTCTCTATTCTGTTCCCTTGATCTATGTGTCTGTTTTTGTGTAATTACCATACTGTCTTGATGATTACAGCTTTGTAATATAGTTTGAAGTCCAGAATTATGAAGCCACCAACTTTGGTTCTCCTTTTCAATATTTCTTTGGCTTTTGGGGTTTTCTGGTTCCATACAAATTTTAGGATTATTTGTTCCACTCTGAAAAAAGTTGATGATATTTTGATAGGGATTGCATTGAATGTATAGATTGCTCTAAGTAGTGTAGACCTTTTAATAATATTTGTTCTTCTAATCCATGAGCATGGAATCTTTGTCCATTTCTTTGAGTCTTCCTCAATTTCTTTCATGAGTATTCTGTAGTTTTCTGAGTACAGACCCTTTTTATCTTTGGTTAGGTTTATTCCTAGGTATCTCATGGCTTTGGGTGCAATTGTAAATGGAATGGACTCCTTAAATTCTCTTTCTTCTGTGTTGTTGGTGATGTATAGAAATGCAACAGATTTCTGTGCATTGATTTTATAACCTGCCACTTTACTGAATTCTTGTATGAGTTACAGCAATTTTGGAGTGGAGTCTTTTGGTTTTTCCACATAGAATATCATTTCATCTACAAAGTGTGAGAATTCTTATTTGCTGATTCAGATGCCTTTTATTTCTTTCTGTTGTTTGATTGCTGAGACTAGGACTTCTAGTACTATGTTGAACAGCAGTGCTGATAGTGGACATCCCTGCCATGTTCCTGAACTTAGGGGAAAAGCTCTCAAGTTTTCCCCCACTAAGAATGATATTTGCTATGGGTTTTTAGTTTGGCTTTTATGATATTCAAGTATGTTCCCTCTATCCTTACACTGTGAAGAGTTTTAATCAAGAAAGGACACTGTACTTTGCTTAATGCTTTTCCTGCATATATTGAGAGGATCATATGGTCCTTTCTTTTACTTATGTAGTGTATTACATTGATTGATTTGCAGATGTTGAACCACTCTTGCAGCCTAGGAATAAATCCCAGTTGGTTGTGCTGAGTAATCCTTTTAATGTACAGTTGGATCCTATTGGCTAGTAGTTTGGTGAAAATTTTTGCATCCATATTCATCAGGGATATTGGTCTGTAATTCTCCATTTTGGTTGAAACTTTGGTTTTGGGATCAAGGTAATGCTGGCCTCATAGAAAGAGTTTGGAAGTTTTCCTTCCATTTCTAACTTTTGAAACAGTTTCAGAAGAGTACGTATTAATTCTTCGAATGTTTTGGTAGAATTCCCCTGAGAAGTCATCCAGCCTGGACCCTTGTTTGTTGGGAGGTTTTTGATTACTGCTTCAGTTTCCTTGCTGCTTATGGGCCTGTACAGATTTTTTGTTTCTTCCTGGTTCAGTTTTGGTAACTTATACTCTCTAGTAATGTATCCATTTTTTTCTAGATTGCTTAATTTGTTGGCATATACTTGCTACTAATCTGTTCTTATAATTGTTTGTATTTCCTTGGTGTTGGTTGTGATCTCTCCTCTTTCATTCATGATTTTATTTATTTGGGTCCTTTCTCTTTTCTATTTGATAAGTCTGGCCAAGGATTTATCAATCTTATTAATCCTTTCAAAGGACCAGCTCCTAGTTTTATTGTTCTGTTCTACTGCTCTTTTGGTTTCTAGTTCATTGATTTCTGCTCTAATCTTTATTAATCTTTTCTCCTGCTGGGTTTAGGCTTTCTTTGCTGTTCTTTCTCCAGCTCCTTTAGGTATAGGGTTAGGTTGTGTATTGAAGAGCTTTCTTGTTTCTTGAGAAAGTCTTGTATTGCTATATAGTTCCCTCTTAGGAACATCTTTGCTGCATCCCAAAGGTTTTGAACAGTTGTGTTTTATTTTCATTTGTTTCCATGAATTTTTTAAATTCTTCTTTAATTTCTGGGTTGACCCATTCATTGTTTAGTAAGATGCTCTTTAGCCTCCATGAACTGAGTTCTTTCCAAATTTCCTCTTGTGATTGAGTTCCAGTTTCAAAGCATTGTGGTCCAAAGATATGTAGGGAATTATCCCAGTCTTTTGGTACTGGTTGAGACCTGATTTGTGACCCAGTATGTGATCTATTCTAGAAAATGTTCCATGTGCACTCCAGAAGAAGGTGTATTCTGTTGCTTTTAGGATGCTTTAGGATATGCTCTGAATATATCTTTTAAGTCCATCTGGTCTAGTGTGTCATTCAAAGCCCTTGTTTCCTTGTTGATCTTCTGTTTAGGTGATCTGTCCTTTGCAGTGAGGGGGGTATAAAAGTCCCCTATTATTATTCTATTATTATCAATGTGTTTCTTTAACTTTGTTATTAATTGGCTTAAATAAGTTGCTGCTCCCATGTTAGGGGAATAAATATTTACAATTATCAGGTTTCTTGTTAGATAGACCCTTTAATTATGATATAGTGCCCTTTCTTGTCTCTTATTACAGTCATTGGTTTAAAATCTAATTTGTCTGATATAAGGATTGCCACCCAAGCTTTCTTTTGATGTCCATTAGCATGATAAAGATTTTCTTCCCCCTCACTTTAAATCTAGAGGTGTCTTTTGGTCTAAAATGAATCTCTTGCAGACAGCATATCTAAGGGTCTTGCTTTTTTATCCAATCTGATACCCTGTATCTTTGGATTGGAGCATTTAGCCCATTTACATTCAGAATAACTATTGAAATATATAAATTTAGTGCCATTGTATTACCTGTACAATCACTATTTCTGTATATTGTCTCTGCTCCTTTCTTGTCTATGTTACTTTGGGCTCTCTCTTTGCTTAAAGGATCCCTTTTAATATTCCTTGTTGGGTTGGTTTGATGATCACAAATTCTTTTAGTTTCTGTTTGTCCTGGAAGCTCTTTATCATTCTCCTATTTTGAATGACATCCTAGCTGGATATTTTTGGCTGCATATTTTTCTCATTTAGCACCCTGAATATATCATGCCAGTCCTCTCTGGCCTGCCAGGTCTCTTTGGGTAGGTCTACTGCCAGTCTAATGTTTCTACCCTTATAGGTTATAGACCTCTTGTTCCAAGCTTCTTTCAGTATTTTTTTCTTTGTCTCTGATATTTGCAAATTTCACTATTCTATGTTGACTTATTTTTATTGATTTCTGAGTGGGAGTTCTCTGTGTCTCCTAGACTTGAATGCCTGTTTCCTTCCTCAGATTATGGAAGTTCTGTGCTAATAATTTGCTCCTATACACCTTCTGCTCCTCTCTCTCTTTCCTCTTTTTCTGGGATCCCAATAATTCTAATATTGTTTCACTCTATGGTATCACTTATCTTTGGCATTTTCCCTTTGTGAGCCAGTAGCTGTTTATCTCTCTTTTTCTCAGCTTCTTTATTCTCCATCGTTTTGTCTTCTATATCACTAATTCTCTCTTCTGTCTCATTTAACCTAGCAGTTAGAGCCTCCATTTTTTTATTGCATCTCAGTGATAGCCTTTGAAATTTTGACTTGATTAGATTTTAGTTATTTTATTTCCCCAGAAAGGGATTCTCTAGTGCCTTCTATGCTTTTTTCAAGCCCAGCTAGTATCTTTATAATTATTACTCTGAACTTTAGTTCCAACATCTTACTTATATTCATACTGATTAGGTCACTGGCAGTCACTACTGCCCGTACTCTTGCTCTCTTTTTGAGATGAGTTTTTCCACCTTATCTTTCTGTCCAGAGAATAGATGAATAAAAGAACAAAATACTAAAATGGCAGGAACAACCCCAGAGAAATATACACTAAACAAATAAGAAGAGATCCAAAACTGAAAAAAACAATTTTTTTTAAAGCGAGAATATAGTCAGACAGGTGATCAGCATAGAGCAATGCACTAGATCCTGTGTGTATTTTGGTCTGTTTATTGTAAAACTAGATCCCAAAATTGTAAAGAAAGAAAAACTTATATATATACCAAAAAAAATTAAATACAATGAAACTATAGAATGTAATTGTAAAAATGAAAATTAAAAAAGATTTTTTAAAAAGAGCTGATACAAGTAGAAATTGGTTGAAAAGGAAAGAGAAAAAATAAAATTGAAAGACTAAAGAATAGTGGGGAAAAAGCATGAATTTTATATACTGTTTTCCCCTAGCACTGGAGTTTTGCAGTTCTGTGTGATCAGTGAACTTGGTCTTGGCTGGATGTTCTTGCACATCTTCTGGGGGAGGGGTCTGATTCTGATTGAGGGTTGATTCTCAAATGTTTTTGCCCCAGGCAGAATTGCACCACCTCTGCCAGGATCCAGGCTAAGTAATCTGTTCTAGGGTCACTCTCTGTGGCTTTTGTTCCCTAAAGGCTTTCTGCACAGCTTTAGAGGATGAGAATAAAAATGGCAGCCTCCCATTCTCCAGCCCCACCGCTGAAAACTCAGGACCCCACTCCTGTGAGCCCTCAGAGAAAAGCAGTCAACCACTCCTCTCTCCCTGGTCTCTGGCTGCTGCACTGAGCTCACCCAGCCTGTGACCGAGCATTTCTATCTCTGGCACATGGCCCCATTTGGAGTCTCCAAACCCAGCAGATTCCAGCAGCTCCTGTGCCACTCCTCCCAGGGGAAGAAGAGGAATCTTCCCAGTTCTGCCACCTGCTGGGCCCCTGATTGAAAAGCAGTGACCCTAGTGTGCCACGGATCACGGTTTATGGCAACCCTGAGCTGGAGCCCACTCCTCGGCTGACTCCTGCAACTGGCTTCCCTGCTGCAATACCTGAGAGCTCTGCCGCACTCAGGCACCCCCAGTCTTTCTGTGCCTGAGGGACATGAGACCACACTGTCCCAGCTTGGGTCTTACCCCCTGCTTAGCTACCTGAGTGACGTCCCTCACCAGAGCAGACTTCTAAAAGTTCTGATTTTGTGCTCCACTGCTCTCTCACTTGCTAGTACCTGGCTGACAGAGGTTCCCTCCCCCTGCCATCTATCTTCCCATAAATCACCTCAGATTCACCACCTTGCACAAAGTCATTGCTTTTCTATTTGTAGAGTTGCAGCTATTCTTTTCTTAGATCTCTGGTTGAATTTTCAAGTGTTCAGAACGAGTTGACAGCTATCGAGATGAATTCCTGGGAGCAGACAAAACTAAGACCTCCTACTCCTGTGCCATCTTGACTCAGATTCCAGAGAAGTGGATCTAGCCATTTAGACTTGCTGTAGTTTTTCTTTGCCACGTGTTTTGAGACCTGCTACAGACTGGATTTGTATCCCCATCTCTGGCCAGACTGTTCTTTGTATCTTTTACTCGTAATGGGATGGTGATGTCCTGGCATCAAAAGTTTGATATTGGGGAGGAGTCAGGATGGCGGAGAAGTAGCAGCTGAGACGACATCAGGTAGCAGGAGATCAGCTAGAGAGCTTATCAAACCATTGCGAACACCTACAAATCCAAGGGAGATCGAAGAGAAGAAGAACAGCAATTCTAGAAACAGAAAATCGACCACTTTCTGAAAGGTAGGACCGGCGGAGAAGTGAATCCAAAGCAACAGGAAGATAGGCTGCGGGGGGAGGGGCGGCTCCCGGCCAGCGGCGGAGCCACAGAGCACTAAATCGGGACTTTTAAAAGTCTGCTCCACAGAGGGACATCGCTCCAGAGGCTACACCAGGGTGAAGCCCACGCGGGGTCAGCGTGGCCCCAGGTCCCGGAGGGTCACAGAAGGAGCGGGGGTGTCTGAGTGTCACAGAGCTGGCAGGTATCGGAGCGGGAAGCCGGCTACAGAGACGGAGCCGAGGAGTGAGCTCTCAGCTCGGGGTCACCTTGAACCGGCCGCAGGCTGGGTGAGCTCGGAGTGTGGCCAGAGGCCAGGGAGACGGGAGTGGCCGGGGCTTTTCTCTGAGGGTGCACCAAGGAGCAGGGCCCCGAACTCCTGGCTCCTCCGGGCCGGAGACTGGGCAGCCGCCAGCTTCATCCCCGTCCTCCGGACTCTACGGAAAGCGCTCAGGGAACAAAAGCTCCCGAAAGCAAAACTAAGCTTTTAGCGGATTACTAAGCCCGGCCCCTGGGAAGGGCGGTGCAGCTCTGCCTCGGGCAAAGACCCTTGGGAATCACTACAACAGGCCCCTCCCCCCAGAAGATCAAAAGAAATCCAGCCATTGGTCTATGTGTCTGTTTTGATGCCAGTACCATGCTGTCTTGGTGATCACAGCTTTGTAGTAAAGCTTGAGATCAGGTAATGAGATGCCACCAGTTTTATTTTTGTTTTTCAACATTTCCTTAGCGTTTCGGGGTCTCTTCTGGTTCCATACAAATTTGAGGATTATTTGCTCCAGCTCTTTGAAAAATACCAGTGGAATTTTGATGGGAATGGCATTAAAAGTATAGATTGCTCTAGGTAGTATAGACATTTTAACAACATTTATTCTTCCGATCCAAGAAAATGGAATGGTCTCCCATCTTTTTATGTCTTCTTCAATTTCTTTCATGAGTGTTCTGTAGTTCCTCGAGTACAGATCCTTTACCTCTTTGGTTAGGTTTATTCCCAGGTATCTTATGGTTCTTGGTGCTATAGTAAATGGAATCGATTCTCTAATTTCCCTTTCTGTATTTTCATTGTTAGTGTATAAGAAAGCCACTGATTTCTGTACATTG
>PISX010013298.1:0-57334 GCA_004024625.1 Mellivora capensis | reverse complement strand
TTAGGTGTAGGGTTAGGTTGTGTATTTGAGACCTTTCTTGTTTCTTGAGAAAGGCTTGTACTGCTATATATTTTCCTCTCAGGACTGCCTTTGCTGTGTCCCACAGATTTTGAACCGTTGTGTTTTCATTATCATTTGTTTCCATGAATTTTTTCAATTCTTCTTTAATTTCCTGGTTGACCCATTCATTCTTTAGAAGGATGCTGTTTAGTGTCCACATATTTGGGTTCTTTCCAAATTTCCTCTTGTGATTGAGTTCTAGCCTGCCTGAGATTCTTGAGATTCTCTCTCCCTGTCCCTCTGCTTCTGCCCCTCTCTCTCTCAAAAATAAAGGTAGTAAAAAACCTAAATCAAATTCCAAGATAAAAATACACCAGAAAAGATCATTAGCAGATTAAATATAGCAAAAGAAAACGCTAGTCAATGTAATAAAAAGTTGTTGAATTAAAACAGAGAAAAAAAAGATTTAAAAAAAAGAAGATAAAATCAATAAACTGTGGGACTTCAAGTGGACAAATATATGCATAACTGGAGTCCATGAAAAATGAGGGCAGAGAAAGAGGAATCAAGAAAATATATGAAGACAAGTGGCTGGGTGGTCCCATCAGTTAAGTGTCTGCTAGAGGTCATGACCCCAGAGTCCTGGGATCAAGCCTGGCATCGGGCTCCCTGCTCAGTGGAAAGCCTGCTTCTCCTCTCCCTCTGCTGCTCCCCTTGCTTGTGTGCTCTCCCCCTGTCAAATAAATAAATAAAATCTTTTTTAAAAATTAAAAAAAAATATGAAGAAATAATGGTTAAAATGTTTACAAATTTAATTAAAACTACCAACAAAAAGCTTATTGAACACTGAATACAAAAAAGCACAAAGAAAATTACTAAAAGGACATAATACTCAAATTGCTTAAAATCAGTTATAAAGATAAAATCTTTAAAGCAAACAGGAAAAAAATACATACAAAGAAAAAAAGATACGATTAACAGTAACAAATTATTCTTCAGAAACAATACAAGCTAGGAAAAAATGGAGCACCATCTGGAGTATTAAAGAAGGAAAAAAACTGTGAACTAGGATAATTTACTAGTAAAAATATCTTTGAAAAACAAGGATAAAACAAAACAAAACAAAACAAAAAAGTGAGACATACAAAAGCTGAAAAAATTTTTCACGGAGCAAACCTGCTATGAGATATGTTGAAGTCCTTCAAGCAGAAAGAAAATGATACCAGATGGAAACCTAGATCTACAAAAAAGGAATACAGAGCACTGAAAATTTGTAAATGTGTGGGTAAATATAGTTTTTGTCTTGTTACCTGAATTTTTTTAGAATATAATCAAGAGTTATCTCACAGAAAATGATGGAGTTAGAAAGCTACAATGGTTGGTTCCTCCACTCAAACAACTTTTACGTGGGGAAAAAAACCAGCGATCATCCTCCACCTTCAGCTCTGCTGTGGCAGTGGAAAGAACCTGGTTGGTATTCAGGCTACTAGGAAGGACTGAGTCCTCCAAAATGCTGACATTATGCATTTTGGTTATTTTAGCAATTCCCTGAAGGACCAGCATAGATGCTTATCTCTGTTGTGGCCTCCTCAAGCTACAGCAACTTCCCTGACAACAGTTATCAGAAGATATGAAGAGACACACATCTTTGTTTTGCTTGGTATTTCAGGTACAAACATATAAGGAAAAATCTGTAAGGTCACTGGCTGACTACAGATTTCACATATAACGGAAAAGAAATGTTAGTGACCACACATAAAAAGGAATACAGACTTTTCAAAAATAGTGTGGGAAAGGCACTACATTGACACCTGCAGCCCCCATCAAGCAAAAATCAGCAATCTCTTAAAAGCAGGAGAATTTAATTTCACTACCACGCTACAGTATTCAAAATATGCAGTTCTCAACAACAACAAAAAACTGCAAAAATATAGTCCATTCACAGGAAAAAAATATTCTGACAGAAATTATCTCTAAGGAAGCCCAGATATAAGAATTACTAGTCAAAGATGATAAATTAACAGTTTTAAATATGCTCAATTAGCTAAGGGAAACAATGGGGAAGAACTAAACACAGTCAGAACAATGTATGAACACATACAGAATGTCAAAGAAGAGATTAAAACTATTAAAAGAAAACAAACAGTAATTTCGAAGATGAAGACAAAACAACTGGAATTACTCATTTTGAGGAGCAGGAAAAAGAGAATGAAAATCAACAGAGCCTTGGCCTGTTCTATGGGATAGATCTATGGGATTCTATCAAGTGTGCCAACATATGTATCACAGGAATCCCCAAAGAAGAGAGAAAGGGACAGAAAAAATATTTGAAGAAATAATGGCCAAAACCTTCCAAACACAAAGCAAAGATATCTGTTCCCAAAGTTGTTGAAAGAAATGAATGCAACATTCAAGACGTCAAGAAATTCCAAGCCAGATAATCACAAAGACCTGTTCTTACTACTTCTATTCAATACTATACTAGAGGTTCCACATATTACAGTAAGGCATGAAAAATAAATAGAAGGCTTTTAGATTGGAAAGGAAGAAGTAAAATGATTTTTCTTCACTGACATGATCATCTACACAGAAATTCCTTTAGAATTTACAAAAAAGCTGCCACAACTAATAAACAAGTCAACAAGTTTGTAGGATATAAGATCAATATGCAAAAAGCAGCTTTGTTCTTACATATTTCCAATGAACAGCTAAAAACTTAAATCAAAAAATTCAATTTAGAAGGATTAAAAATTATAGTATACTTTGGGATAAATCCAATAAAATATACAATAAGATGTACACATCAGAAACTACAAAATTACCTGAAAAAAATTAAAGAGCAAATATATGCAGATATATAATATGTTCACAGATCAACTCAATATCAAGATATCAATTTTTCCCATATTTACAAGTTAAATACAACCCTGTTCAAAAAGCCATGAGGCTTTTCTGTACAAACTAAAAATCTAATAATATAATGCAAAGGAACTAGAATAACCAAAAGAATTTTAAATGGAACAAAACTGGAGGACTTATCCTACCTGATCAATAATAGACACAACTAAATGGAAAGATACTCAGTGCTGATGTAATATAAGAATTATATCGTTAAAATGTCTACACTGCTCAAGCAATGTACAGATTCAATGCAATCCTTATCAAAATTCCAATGTCATTTTTCACAGCACTAGAACAAATAATCCTTAAATTTGTATGGAATCACAAAAGAGCCCAAATAGCCAAAGCAATCTTGAGAAAGAACAAAGCTTGAAGTACTATACTTCCTGATTTCAAATTATACTATAAAGCTATAATGTAACAGTATGGTACAAGCATAAAGAGACACACAAATGAGTGAAACAGAACAGAGAGCCCAGAAATAAACCCATCTGTATACAGTCAACTAATTTATGACAACGAAGCAAGAACATATAATGGGGGAAAGAACAGTCTCTTCAATAGTGTTGGAAAAATTTGACAGCTACACACAATAAAACTGGACCACTATCTCACACCATACATGAAAATCAACTCAAAATCAAAGACTTGAACATAAAATCTGAAACCATGAAACTCCTAGAAGAAAACATAAGTGGTAAGCTCCTTGACAACAGTCTTGGTAATGATATTTTGGATCTGACACCAAAAGCAAAGGCAGAAAAGGTAAAAACAAATAAGTAGGACTATATCAAACTAAAAAGCTTCTGCATAGCAAAGGAAACCATCAACAAAATGAAAAGTTAACCTACTAAATGGGAACAAAACATTTGCAAATAATGTATTTGATAAACGGTTCATAAACTATCTATATATATAAAGAACTCATACAACTCAATAGCCCTCCCCCAAATTACAATCCACTTTTTAAAAATGGGCAGATCTGGGTGCATGGGTGGCTCAGTTGGTTAAGCGACTGCCTTCAGCTCAGGTCATGATCCCAGAGTCCTGGGATCGAGTCCCGCATCAGGCTCCCTGTTCCATGGGGAGTCTGCTTCTCCCTCTGACCTCCTCCCCTCTCGTGTTTTCTCTCACTGTCTCTCTCTCAAATAAATAAATAAAATCTTTAAAATAAAAAAAAAGGGCAGATCTGAATAGATATGTCTTCAAAGAAGATATATAGATGGCCAACTGGTACTTACTGTAGTGATCACTTCACAATATATACATTTATCAAATCATTCAGTTGTACAACTGAAACTACTGTGGTCTACATTAATTACATAACCATTTTTTTAAAAGGGTGATAATAAACTACAATAATCAAGATGGTTTGGTATCAGCAACAAGGCAGACAGAGAGATCAACAGAGCAAGACAGTATATATAAACAGGCCCATAAATATATGATCTGTTGATTTTTTATAAAGGGACAAAGGAATTTTCAATGGAGAAAGTTAAGTCTTTTCAACAAATGATGCTGAAACAACTGGATATCCATATGGAAAAAGTGATCTCTGATCTGCATAGTACATCACATAAAAAAATTATCTCAAAATGGCTTTCTTCAAAATAATGCCCTTCTTCGGCACTTTTTGTATAGAAAAGAGCTAACAAACAGGTTTAGGACTGCTATCCTTGGAAAGATTTGTTGCAAGGCAGGCCCTTGGTTGGCATTTGGGAACCTGGCTCTCGGAGTGCTTCCAATCCACAATTAACTGATAAGAATGGTTCCTGTGCCAAGACTATTTGTGTAGACACTGTTTTACGCTGAACCTCTGCTTTCCTTCTGGGAGTCTGTAATTTTGCTACTAGCTAGGCAGAAGGTGCCTATGTGACCAGTCCCATATAAAAACCTTGAGCTCTGAATATTCACTGGAGTTTTTAACAGACAAAAAGACACATCACACAGATGTTGCCCCACATTCTCTAATGTGCAAAGAATGTCCTTCATGAGGAAGGCTGCATGTCGATTCCCCCATATTCTACTCATGTCCTCTCTTTCCTTATGATCTGACTGTCCATCTTTGTTACACTGCCGTAATAAATCTTAGCCATGAGTACAACTACATGTTAAGTCTATGAATCCTAGCAAATCTTCAAATACAGAGGTGGGTCTTGCAGACCCTCAATATCTTGTAACACAAAAAAGTATTAAATCAACACTATACCATGCTGTTTGATTTTCCTAAGCAAACCATGCATTCATTCATAGTCACGGTCAGTTATAAAATAAATATGCAAATCATTAACTTTTTGGGTGCCTGGGTGGCTCTGTGGGTTAAGCCTCTGCCTTCGGCTCAGGTCATGATCTCAGGGTCCTGGGATCAAGCCCCACATTGGTCTCTCTCCTCAGTGGGGAGCCTGTTTCCCCCTCTCTCTCTGCCTGCCTCTCTGCCTACTTGTGATTTCTCTCCCTGTTAAAGAAATAAAAAGTCTTTTAAAAAATCATTAACTTTTTTATATGCAAAAAATGACTAGATAGAAATAAAAGGCCCCATTTACTATATATATATACACACACACACATATATATGTGTGTATATATATATATATATATAATGCAGTTAAGTATAACTTAATAAGAAATGTGCATGCCTATAAAACTGAACTGGAAGATACAAGAGAATAGAAAGATAAATGTATGTTTTTAATTTATCTAAATTCAATTAGCCAACATATAGTAAGATAGAAGTATATAAGAATTAACCCAATCCCATTAGGATTAATTTAGGGGAAGGGAGTGGGACATAAGTTATAGGAGGGGACACTTGACAAGGTGATTCCAAAGTTCATCTGGAAAAATAAACATAGGAGAATAATCAGGAAAAGTTTTAAATAAACATTAATGCAAGAAGCCCTTTTCTACCAGATAACAAAAGCCACAATTACAAAAGCACTGTGCTAGTGTTCCAGAAAAGACAGATCAGTGAAAGAAAAAAATCTAAATACAGAAACTGACCCACATATGTACAATACAGTATACAATAACAGTGGTACTTCAAATTAGCAAGGAAAGGATGAATTATTCAATAACTGGTATTTGCATAAAAATCAGTTATAGATAAATGTAAAGCTAGAGCCTTCCCTCACACCTTAGACTGAAATAAATTCTAAGTGGCCCACTCACACTTTACACTAAACTGAACTGAACTGAACACTACTGATCAGCACGGGAGTTTTGACCTGCTCCGTTTCCAACCTGGGCCAGTTCACCTCTCCTTAGGCAACCTGGTGGCCCCCCACTCCCGGAAGGTCACCATATTGATGCCGAACTTAGTGCGGACACCGGATCGGCATAGCGCACTACAGCCCAGAACTCCTGGGCTCAAGCGATCCTCCTGCCTCAGCCTCCCGAGTAGCTGGGACTACAGGCGCGCGCCACCGCGCCCGGCTGAACTGAACTAAACAACGGATTCTTTAGGGAAATCACCTCCAAACCAAAGCCGTATCACCAGATAACATTACTTTAGTTCCTCTATGGTTATCTATCTCCTGGGATTGAAAGGTAGAAAAGATGAAGCGTATTTTAGCCAATGTATGGAAACTGTCCTCTGTGGATATTTTCCCTCCTCTTAAAAATGGTTGTAGGCCAGCATAAATAGCCAGAAAATTTAATCTATTGATCAAAAGAACCCAGCCATAACATAATTTTATGCATGAAATTCACTAAGTAAAACAAGTATTTAAACCAAAATTAAATTCATTAGTATATATCCAACCTCCACCATGTAAGACATCAATTCTGTCAGGCTGATATCAGAAATCCATCCCTAATCCTCTCCTCTCAAAGATTAAAAAAAAAAGCATAGGTACAGAGACTCTAGACATCTCCGTTTCAGATCAGTGAGTCATCTACTCTGAGCAAAGTATGAACAGACCACTTCCCTTGCACCAAGGACTGGGCAGCAAAAAACATTCCGGTCCTTCTATTCTGGCACCAAATATATGAATTTATTTTCCCTCCTCAATGTCAGTTATTAAAGAGTATAGAACACAGCTGAATAATGCTTATGGGCTAGGAAGAACTAAAATAGGCTTTGGCTTTCAGAAGTTGGTCCACAGATGTCATTCTTCAAATACTTTAGTTTTACACTCACAGGACTCCAACTAATAAGGGTTTTAGAAAAAGAAATGAGGGGAGAAGAGGGAAAATGTAGACAGAAGTATTTCAGAGGAAGGTAGGACTTGGTGAGGTACAGGACTGCTCTCACATGGTCTTCATCAGGACTTTGCTCTCCATTTTTATGATGATTACTCCAGATTCTCATATTCCTGTGACCTTCACAATGTATTCTCTCCCTTTGTCTTCTGAAATTCAGACACCCCCCCTTCCAACACCGAGGGTCTGCCTTACTTACTTAATGCTGATACTAACGTGCAGCAGCCTCAATTTGGATACAAAACTAAAAATACCAAGTATGAGTCAATGCAGTCAATGCGGTAGGCTCTTTTCCCTCTGGGTGCACGTAAACCTCTCATTAAGAAGTTCAAGGAAGCTGAGAATGAATCAAAGAAAATATAGTGCCATGATTTCCACCTCCTATTAAATTGTAAATGAAAGTGTCATTGTAATTATAGTAGCAAACGCCCTAGTCTTTGTTACCAGCAAGGCTCTATAAATTCACAACCTAATTGAAAATTCTTGAGCCAGAAACAAAAACAAAACACTTAAATTGTATTCTAACAGAGCAGCTACAAAAATCTGGTCCCCTCAGTTCAAGACTATCTCTTATTAGCACTTTCTAGAAGTCACTGAGCTATATGTCAAAGGGAAAGATAGCTATCCTAAGAAGGAGAACTGAAAATAGTTATTATTAGAGCAGGTAGTTAAGTTAGGTTTGACAGGATACCTGGAAGCCAGCTAGCAAAAAGGAAGTCATGGCCAGCTATTAGGAAAGTCTGAGAGGCCTGTCCCGACAGCACTCCACAAGAAGCCATATCAAACCAGACATGTCCAACATAGTGGGTGCCATGACAGGAAAGCCCTCACCAAATAAGGAAGAAAAGGCAAGGAAACCCTGCTTCCAAGAAAATCCCACCTCAAGTAATGAATATTCCACCCCCTAATTAAAAACTGTCACTAAAAGATAGAAACCCAAACCCCAGGGCACACAGCATGTGTTCTCTCTCTCTCTCTCTAGTTCACCATTCTCACATCTCAAGAGTGTACTTGCACTTTAATAAACTTTCCCCACTTGTGTCTCTCCTTCGCTATGCTGTGTCTGTCCTTGAATTCTTCTCATGACTAGACCAGGGACCTTCGGTGACATCTTTGGGATGGGTTGGATTGTGGCCCTAGGGCCCAGGGTCTCCTCAGTTCACCTCACACAGAATAAATGGGAAGAACTATTACAAGTCTAGGCATTTTTCAAAAACAAATTTAAACTAAATTATATACTTAGAAAAAGAGCACATTATTTATAACATACTATGTAATCACAACAAAAGTAAATTCGAGGAAAGGAGAGATTTATGGTTTTTACATGATTTCTAGTTATTTCACATTTGAGTGTTGATCTAATAATAAAAGAATAATAATTTTATTGGATTTGCATAGAAATTGAATATAGAGGTCTGCTTACATGCCAACATTCATTAACATGAATTAACATCAATTCATCAACATCAAACATGAATTACTGGAACACTTTGGAAGACTCATGTTACAACTCACTAATAATTCTCACATGTTCAAAATCCTAAAAAAAAAAAAAACAAAATAAAAAACCCAAAATCCTAAATCTCATACCACTGAAAGAATAAGCAATAGAAACAATCAGAACATACTTTCCAGATCTGTACAGAATACATCTAGCCCATCTCTACACATTCCAGCAGCATCCCTACCTCCATCAATAAGATAATATGTATATACCAGTTTACTTGCTACAAAGGCTTTCATATACTTTGATTTCATCAGTCTTCATAATTCTTGTGAGATTAGTATAGACAGCATTAATTCTATCTCTACTTTATATATAAGGAAATTGAGACTCCAAGAATTTAGTGACTTACTCAGTTGCCCCACCTAGATGGAGCAAACTGGGAAACTTAGGCCAAGTTTCCTGATTCTAAATCCTATAATCTTTTTACTAAATACTAGCTCTGCCAAATAACAGAAATAAGAAAAAGTACTTTATTATTTTTCTACCCTGGATCGTTAGAGCCAGAAGAGATTTGAAAGTCAAGTCTGGTCACTAACCAAAAAATTCCTACCCTACACCAGCCCTCCAAAAGGCAAAATATAGTTCACTCCCTGTATTTATATATATCATAGTTTTGGGGAGTGCAAATTCTATATTCAAAGTTATCATTTAGTGCTCGCTTCGGCAGCACATATACAAAGTGATCATTTACATTATCAGATACTTATCTCATGTTCCCCCCCAAAAAAGAGATGCTAAAAACACCACCAAAAGAGGGGAAAGCCCACAGGATGAACTGAAGGGGGAAGAGAAAGAAAGAGAATAAATCTGTCTTCCCAGCTGAAAGAGAGAATAGAATCTGAAGCCACGGGCAAAAAAAAAGACGAAAACAAGTGAATTATCATTCAATGCACACAAAGCAATAGCAGCCACCCACCTCAGAGGAAGAAAAGTAACACATTCAGAAACCCTCCTTTAATTGTCATAAACTGGGGAAAGTAGCACCAAGCTCAGCTTCCCCAGCTAGCTCTACTAAACTATAAGGATTCTAGCTATCATCTCCAAATTCTAATTTCTTATGGCTTTCACTCTCCTTAAAATTGTATTAGGATAAGAAACTATCAGAACTGAACAGATTCAAGATGCTTTGTAAGCCAGGCCCATAATTTGTAAACCTAGCACCAATAAGCACAATCTTCTGTCAAAGAACATATAAGATAGGTGATGACTCCTCCCCCTAAGATGCTAATTGATGAAGTTTAAATTATTATTTATGGTTGTACTTGTAAGAAATCATGAAGGCCACCTAGACCAGTAATGAGAGTGACACAAAGAACCACAGGTGACCACTTAGCTTCAAGAGAGTCTGGTTCAAATGAGATTAAAGCTTAGTAAGCTATCTCTGCTACAATTTTTCAAGTACAACCAGGTACTCATAATTTACTGGCTTAAATAAATGATTTTCATCCAGTCAAAAAAATATGCAGGTAATAAATTCACATATCTACACATCTTCTCCACGGACTCAATAAATGCATTTTCATTTTTAAAGGTTAAAAAAAAAATTTACCACTGATCTCCTATTCTCTAGCCACTACAATAATTTTTTCCTATAATTTCCCAAACAGATTGTAATTTTTACTAGGATATTATATGTTGATTTTATACACTTAATTCAGTTATGCCATAAAGACATCTTCAATATATAGAAAATACTACATACGGGACCACCCAGAGAGTTCTGCACCATAAAACTAGACACCACCTTCCAGGTTAATAGGACTTGGACATATTAACACATATTAACATATATATTCACCTATGACAGGCATGTCATTATTTTAATTAGGGGCTCATAAAGACATAAAATATCTGAAGTAATACACATCAAAGAAACAGAATTTCAGATGATAAAAACTTTTGCATAAAAAGAATAGCTTCCAGGGCGCCTGGGTGGCTCAGTGGGTTAAGCCTCTGCCTTCAGCTCAGGTCATGATCTCGGGGTCCTGGGATCGAGCCCCGCATCGGGCTCTCTGCTCAGCGGGGAGCCTGCTTCCTCCTCTCTCTGTGCCTGCCTCTCTGCCTACTTGTGATCTCTGTCTGTCAAATAAATAAATAAAATATTAAAAAAAAAAAGAATAGCTTCCAAGACTAAAATTATACTGTATTTTTAAAATCAAGATAAAATACATATACCATAAAACTCACCATTTTAAAGTACACATTTATTGGATTTTAGTATATTAACAGAATTGTGCAACCATTACCACTACCTAATTCCAGAACATTTTAACCATTCCTCAAGAAAACCCCATACCCATGAGCAATACCTCCCCCTTCTTTTCAACTCCCAGCCCTGGCAAGCACTAACCTACCTTATCTCTATGAATTTGTCCATTCTGGACATTTCATATGGAACAAGTCATACATTACATGGCCTTTTGTGTCTGGCTTCTTTCACTTGGCATAATGTTTTTGAGATCTGTCCGTGTTGTAGCCTGTATAAATATTTCAATCCTTTTTATGGATGGATAATATTCCATTATATAGATATACCACATTTTGTTAAATCCAATCATCAGCTGACTGATATTTGCATTGTTTCTGCTTTTTAGCTCTTATGAAAAATGAGGCTATGGACATTCATATGAAAGTTTTATATAAACGTAAGTTTTCAATTCTCTTGTATATACATAAACCTAGGAGTACAATTGCTGGGTCATTTGGTAACTCTACTTTTAACTTTTTTAAGAACTGTCAAACTGTTTTGTAAAGGGACTGCACCATTCTACATTTCCATCAGCAATACATAAGAATTTGTATTTTCTTATATCCTCACCAACACTTGTTATTATCAATTTTTACAACATCTTTAATTAAGCATTTGGAAGAGGACTATAGTGTGTCCTTTGAGTTCTATTATGTTTTTCCCTAGAAGCTGCCAAAGAAATAAAAAGTATAACTGGAAAGGAGTAAATATGTCATTATTTGCAGATGACATGACTGTCTACAAAGAAAACACAGCATATCTATAGAAATATTTAAATAATTCAGCAATATGGCTAGATACAAATCAATATACAAAAATTAATTGGATCTCTTTTGAATTTCATTTACAATAGCAAAAAATAATGTATCATATAGAAATATAACAAAAGACATGCAATATCTTTATAGAGAAAAATCTTTAAACTTTATTGAAAAGCATTAAACAAGTACAAAGATACACCATGTTCAAGAACAAGAAGTTTTGGTACTATGGCAATATTAACTCTACACTAACGTAAAGACTCAACTCCCATTAAAATTTCAAAAGATCTTTTTGAGAAACCAAACTGATTCTAAAATTTATACAGAAAAACAAAGGCCCAGAAAAAAATCATGACACCACTGAAGAAGAAAAAGAAGGAGAATCTGCCCTAATAGACAGTAAGAATCAAAAAAGCTCCATTAATTAGAATAGGGAGGTACGGTTAAGGAATAGGTAAGTGTTGATTAATGAAACAAAAAGAAGGAGCAGAGACATAGACCCATACATAAATAGAAACCTGACACATAACATCAGTAGCACTGCCAATCAGTGAGACATATTTGGAATATTTAGTAAATTGTATTGGAACTACTGGTTATCCATAAAGAAAAAGTGAAACTGGGTTCTTATTTCAACCACATAAAAAATTAATCCCAGATAGATCAATAATTTATATATGAACTTTAAGCCTTAAGGCAAGATTTTAAACTTTTAAATAATATAGAATTTCCTTCAAAAAGTCTCAGAGTGGGGGCGCCTGGGTGGCTCAGTGGGTTGAAGCCTCTGCCTTCGGCTCAGGTCATGGTCTCGGGGTCCTGGGATCGAGCCTCGCATCGGGCTCTCTGCTCAGCACGAAGCCTGCTTCCTCCTCTCTCTCTGCCTGCCTCTCTGCCTACTTGTGATCTCTGTCTGTCAAATAAATAAATAAAATCTTAAAAAAAAATTTTTTTTTAAAGTCTCAGAGTGTTAGAGAGAAAGAGAGAGACAGAGAGGAGAAAAGAAAAGAGAGGAAGAAAAGAATGAAAAGAAACAAAGAATGTATTTAGAAGTCAGACTAAATTTACACTTTTATTCATCAAAACACCATAGACACTTCTGAGTATCCAAAGAAAATGGAAGCCACCTGGCTCTATACCTCCTAATTTCTCCTCCCTAAACTATGCAAAAAAAGGGAAAAGTATATCTATGTAATAACCTATTTGGGAGCCATGAAAAACTATGGACTCTGGGGAAACAAATGGAGAGTTTTAGAAGGGAGGGGGTGGAGGGATGGGTGAGCCTGGTGATGGGTATTAGGGTGGGCATGCATTGAAATGAGCACTGTTGTTTTATGCAAACAATGAATCATGGAACACTACATCAAAAACTAATGATGTACTGTATGGTGACTAATGTAACAGAATAAAAAAAACCAAAGACAAACAAAAAAAACCCTATGTCCTCAGAATAACCTGAGTACAAAGAACACTGAAACTTCAAAATAACTGATAGTAAAAATACAAAACTTAACCAAATTGTATAATCACTCATGCTCCCTCCCACCCACTCCAACCCCACTGAAAGGTCTTGTTGTGAGCACAAGGAAGACAGAAAAACTGCTGAGAATCAGACCGAAAACAAAAGACAGCAAGGAGACCAAGGTTGATCTAAAACTACTGACAGAAAGATAAGTTCATCCTAAATCTGAAAACATTAAAAAATAAGTAAGTAATTGAGTAGATTATAGCACAGGGAGAGAACTTCGAAGTGCATGTGAGTTCAAGGGACAAGCATGATTTAAAGGGACAGTCTATAGTTCCTGGAGGAGGAAAAAAATGCAGAGAGAGAGAAGGCTTTCAGGCAACTGGGTAGCGAAGGGGAAAAGAAAATGGAAGAGTACAGCAAGACAAGAGAATCACAAAATCAGAGGATACGCAATCCCTCCAGGCCAAAACAAAATACAGCAAAAACTTTATCTTTCCACATCGACCTCTTCTACCTAGCCTGAAATTCTTCCACTGAAAACACATCTTGCGGTTATACAACTACATCTAGAGGGAATTTTTCCAGATGATTATCATTAACATAAACAGAACATGTAAGACTAGGAACATATAATATATGTTAAGGTAGATTAACTGATAAATGAGAGAATGTACTTTCTGTACTTCTCAGTTTCACTGGCTCATTACTACTTCCCAGGCCGTTCTGAGGTCAGATGCAGCCCATGACTGAATTACTGACATGGGATATGAGTCCTAGCGAATGTGCACTGCTTCCAGGCTTAGCCCATAGCAACCTCTGAGGCACAATTCTCATTTCCCAGTCCCTCTCCTCCGCCCTCTGCTGACACAGATGAATCCAGCAACCTCTGAAACCACACTAAAGGTGCCACAGCCCCAAAAGAGAAGGAACCTAGATCCCTGGTTCAAAGGAGTGCCCGAGTGGCCATTTGATATACCTGATTTAGACTTCGCACAAGTGAAAAATGAACCTTAATCCTGTTCAAGTCATTATTTGTTTGGAGTTTGCTTGGTATAGCAGCTAACAGCAGTCTAAGTAATACGCTGGCTAATTAGCTCCTAGGGAAGCCAAAAAACTTCAATGACCTATGATAGAGAAGAGGTATTATGTCAACATCGGAGGAAGGGTGATCAAATCTGAATGAGAGAAATCCCCTTGGATTTGAAATTGGTTAATGAGAAATGGGTTAATGAAGTAGGTGCCTGAAAGTGGACAAGAGAGAGGGTATTTTTAGAAGAAAGGTGAAAATTGTACAAAGAAGAAAATATAATTGGTATATAACAAACCTTTACTGCAAACAATACTGATCATAAAAATGTAAATTCTGAAAACTGATTTAAAACTGAAATACAGGGACGCCTGGGTGGCTCAGTTGGTTCAGCGCCTGCCTTCAGCTCGGGTCATGATCCCAGCGTCCTGGGATCGAGTCCCACATCGGGCTCCTTGCTCGGCGGGGAGCCTGCTTCTCCCTCTGCCTCTGCCTGCCACTCTGCCTGCCTGTGCTCGCTCGCTCTCTCTCCCTCTCTCTCTGACAAATAAATAAATAAATTAAAAAAAAAATAAAACTGAAATACAATTATACTAGAGAAAAAGGATGTGGACGATGTAGATGAATGAGGAAGATGAAGTAATATTGTATTACTTTTGTTATGATTACAACGATTAAATTTTAATTATAATTTACTTTGGTTTTATTCAACAAATGTACACATTCTCTCTGACGCAGTCAATACTGTTATCCTGTATGAGGAATTTGAGAGGCAGGGCGGGAGGTCGTGGCGGTAGGGAGGGAAAAAATGAGACAAGATGGGACCAGGGAGGGAGACAAACCATAAGAGACTCAATCTCAGGAAACAAACTGAAGGTTCCTGGGGGGTGGTGGGAGGAGGGATAAGGTGGCTGGGTTATGGACATCGGGGAGGGTGCATGCTATGATGAGTGCTGGGAAATGTGTAAGCTCGATGATTCACAGACCTGTACCCCTGGGGCAAATAATACATTATATGTTAATTTAAAAAATACTGTTATCCTGTTTTATAGATGAGAACAGGGACATACATAAGGGTTCAGTAACCTGCCCAAGATCACAAAGTTAATCAGTAGTAGATAGTATTAGAACCCAGGAGTCTTGAGTCAAGAACCACCTAACCATTACACTGATCTACTAAAACTAACTCTTTACCTACCATAGCAGAAAAACAACAGATATCCAAATATTTTCAAAATCAAGAAATAGCAGAGAAATGTTATTTAGAATATCAAGGTAAGCAGGAAAAAAAGACAGCTAAAGGGTTGAAAGTCTTTTGCCTCTGTGGAGTGGGACTAGTATGAAGGACAGAAGGGCTAGGGGAAAGCTTAGTAACTGTGTAAAAAGTATTACTTTGATTTAAAAATCAGGGCTTTCACTTTTAAAGAAAAGAGAGAGTTAAGACACATATTACATACATCATAATTTTGCACGAGTCCGGATTTTAAAACTGGATCGAATACAAACACAAGTTCCTTGTGTAATAGAATACTTTAAGGTGTATTCAACTATACTATTCTATTCTCTTCCTATATAAAATATAGCTTCTTACTTTGCCTACTCAAATGTCAAAAATCTCTAAAAGAAGCACTATGTTAAGATTAACTGAGAACATTCATTTATTCCTGCAAGATGCTTTTAAGTGAGAAAGTGAAAAAGTCAAACAATTATCCAAAAATCAAACAATTATCCCTACTAGAATTCAAGAAAACTATTGTCTTTTTAAATTAATTCCAAAGATAAATATATTAAGATAAATTACTAATCATGTTCAACAAGTACAATATAAATATCCTTTAATTTTCACACGTAAGTCTATATTCATATTAATGTCATACTTGGTCAGTCATCTTCTGTTTTCTACCTAAGCTCACCTCATGGGTGATCTCAAATAATCTCATGGCTTTAAATACTACATACCCCTAAATTTATGTCTCCTATCCTGACCTTTCCCCTGAATTCCAAATTTAGGTAACCAACGAACTGCCTTCCTGATATCTTTAATAAACAAGTATCTCAAAGTCAACAAATACAATGCATAAGGATGGGATTTCTGCAATTTGCAGTACAATTAAGTAAGAATTACTCTTTGACTCAGAAATCCCACTTTTTAGAATCTAAATCTAAAATCTAAATCTAAATCTAAAAACAGACCACTAACAAGCAGTAACACATGCACCAAGTTATTCACGTAACACTATTTTAATAGCAAAAATTTTAAACAAGCTATTTCCATTTTCAAGCAATCAGTTGAACAAATTATGGTATGGTCACATAATGAAGTACAATGCAGCCGGAAAAAAAGACTGAGAGATCCCCACATTCTAATTTGAATTTCACTCTGACACACATAATTAAAGAAAAAAAAAGGCAAGACACAAAACAACATATATACATAGTATTGAATACATATATTCAATACATATATATAACATATAAATATATGTTATGTCTACTACATATGTCTACTACATATATATATGTTATATATTACATATATAACATATATATATATAACAACAACATATATATAGTATTGAATATATAGTATTGAGCCTTTTGTAGAAAGGAGAAATATACATAATTCTTATTTATACACCATATATTTCTTATATATACTTTTTATATATGTTTATATATACCTTTTAATATATGTTATATATCTTTCTATATTATACATAAACAAATGCATAACTGAAACATTCTAGAATCTAGGTTTAGACAAAAGTATACATAACTGAAGCAAACATAGAAAATGAATATAATTTTTGAATTTAGGTGGGGAGTCCATGTGGGTTAACTACTCTAACCTCTTTTCTATATATTGGATATTTTTCATACTTAATAAAAGAGAAATATAATTCAAGATATATTAATGCCCTTCAATGGCTTCCATTTCACTTACAAAGTGTCAAAACACTTTCACGAGTTGCAAGACCCTATACAATCTAGTCCTTTATTACTTGTCAAGGTGCCTTTATTCCTTTCCTTGTCACTCTGCTCCAGCCACCCACTGACCTTTTTTCTGTTCTTCAAGCCAGCCAAGATCATTCCCACCTCAGGGTCTTCACACTTGTTTCTTCTGCCTGGAATGTTCTTCCCTCATAGATTGGCCTGGCTTACTCCCTTCATTCCAATCACTATTCAGTTTTCATTTTCTCAAACACGTCTTCCCGCGCCACCCCAAACTGCTGAAGAAGTAAGCTGCAAGCCATATTTCCTTTTCCATGATTCATCTTTCTCCGTATCACTTATCACTTTCTAGTACAGTATATGTTTTACTTACAAACACTCTCATTATTTATTATCAGTCTCCCTCCTCTAGAAGGTAAGCTCCATGCGGGCCACCATTTCTGCCTGTTCTACTCCCAGCACCTTGAATGGGGCTGTGCACATACACATCAGGAGACTTTAAGAATACACCAGAGGGAAATTGGAGGGGGAGATGAACCATAAGAGACTATGGACTCTGAAAAACAACCTGAAGGTTTTGAAGGGGCGGGGGGTAGGAGGTTGGGGGAGCCAGGTGGTAGGTATTATGGAGGGCACGCATTGCATGGAGCACTGGGTGTGGTGCAAAAACGATGAATTCTGTTACGCTGAAAAGAAAAAAAAAATTTTTTTTGTAAAAAAAAAAAAAGAATACACCAGAGTGGGGCGCCTGGGTGGCTCAGTGAGTTAAAGCCTCTGCTTTCGGCTCAGGTCATGATCCCAGGGTCCTGGGATGGAGCCCTGCATCCAGCTCTCTGCTCAGCAGGGAGCCTGCTTCCCTCTCTCTCTCTGCCTGCTTCTCTGCCTACTTGTGATCTCTCTCTCTGTCAAACAGGTAAATAAAATCTTTAAAAAAAAAAAAAAAAGAATGCATCAGGGATCATTATGAACTATGACCCCAACTTTCACTGACTGTATGCAACGTAAACAGCACTTGCCATTTTGTGACTTGTCCTGTGTACCCTGCTTCTAGTAGCTCTTACTGTACAAAAGTTTTAAATTCAAAAATGCTGAAATTTATCAATCTTTTCCTTCAGAGGCTGTGCTTTCTGTGACCCGAAAACTTGTTTCCCACACTGACATCAGAGTGATTTTAAATATTCTCTTAAAAGTTTTAAAGTTAATCCAAACAGTATTTCAGTTCACAGCATGAAACACAGACCTACTTTTACTTTTTTTCACATGGATAACCAATTTCTCAGCATCATTTACTAAGTAGTCCATCTTTATTCCACTGAATTGTGGTACCATCTTTTGATGTAAACTAAGCTTCCCTGTGTATGAGTATCTGCTTTTGTTCTCTTTAACATGTCTCATTAGACTATTTCCCTGTATCTGGCCCAATTCTGTTCTATTTTAATTACTGTAACTTTACAAGAAGCTCTGGATATCAACAGGGCAAATCCCTGAAGCAGAGATGACTAACTGCCGCCTAATGTCAATTCTTTCTCTTGTTTAGTTATGGACTCAACTTCCCGGATTCAGCTTGAATGGCCACCTGGCAGAACTGGTCTCTGCTTCCCTTGGCCATGTATGACCATGTAACTAAATTCTGGCCAATGACATGCAAGTAGAAGTCACTTGCTTGCAATTCTGGATCACAGCCTTAAAAAGAGCTGCTTTCTCCCTTTCCCTTTCTGGCAGCTGGACTGTGGATGTGCTAAGTTCAAACATGCCAAGGAAGACAACATCCTAGGCATATCAGACCAAGATAGAAGAAACTCATTAAGTGGAATCAGCAAATTCCATCCTGCCTATCAGGTTAGACTTCTACCTTAAGAGAGAAATAAACCGGGGCACCTGGGTGGCTCAGTGGATTGGGCCTCTGCCTTCAGCTCAGGTCATGATCTCAGGGTCCTGGGATCGAGCCCCACATCAGGCTCTCTGCTCAGCAGGGAGCCTGCTTCCCCCTCTCTCTCTCTCTGCCTACTTGTGATCTCTCTCTCTGTCAAGTAAATAAATAAAATATTTTTTAAAAAGTTTTAAAAAAAAAGAGAGAAATAAACCTTTCTTGTTCAGTCACTTAATCTCTGATAAAGCAACTAAATGAATATTTTAATTAATACATACCCACCCCTCTACTACATTCCTTTACTTAAAAGCTATCTTTCTTACACTTTGCTGTTTGCTCTGCCACATACATTTACGAATAACTTGCACATTCCCTGAAAATTCTTGCTGGGATTTAGATTAGAATTCTATTAAATTTATGGATTAATTTGGGGGAGTACTGCCAATTTAAACATACTGCATATCTCTACTCATAAAAATTATTTATCTCTTCATTTACATGTTCTCTTTTATGTCTGTATATAAAGCTTTTTCATTTTCTCCATAAAAGTCATACACATCTTTTGTTCAATTTGTTCCTGGGTATGTTATAGATATCACAATACTCTAAAAGAGATTTTTATTGCATTTTCTAATTGTTTGTTGCCTATTACATATAAAAATGTACCTTATTTTTATATAGTGATCTTGCATTAATCAAATTCACTGAACTCTCTTGTTCTATTAATTTGTTTATAAAGTCTCTTGGATTTTCTATGTAGATAAGCAACATCACCTATAAATAATATTAGCATTATCCATTTATTTTTTAACTGATACTTTCTATTTCTCTGTCCTGGCTTACTACTGGCTAAACTGTTCAATATAATGCTGAATAGCAACATTCATGCTTCTAATATTTCACCATTAAGTAGTTTCTTAGTTATTTTTGACAGATACCCTTTTTAGGTTAAAGAAGTTTCTTTATATTCTTAGTGTAAAAGCTATTGTTATAGGGCACCTGGGTGGCTCAGTTGGTTAAGCAACTGCCTTCAGCTCAGGTCATGATCCCAGAGTCCTGGGATCGAGTCCTGCATCGGGCTCCCAGCTCCACAGGGAGCCTGCTTCTCCCTCTGACCTTCTCCCCGCTTCATGCTCTCTCTCACTCTCTCTCTCTCAAATAAGTAAATACATAAAATCTTTTAAAAAATGAAGTGTTTTACAAAAAAGAGCTATTATTATAAATGAATGATAAATTTTATCAAATGCTTCTGTTGAGATGCTCACATGATCAACATAGTAAACCTTTTGAATAGACTCCAATGCAACGTTCTTGTAATGATTCAGTTTGTCATATGTTTGGATGTTTTCCTCAAACCACTGCAGGATTTGTTTTGCTAATTCTTATATCCATGTTTCTAAGTTAGATCATCATATATTTCCCTCTCTCAGAATGTATTATTCTGGATTACTATCAAGGTTATATTCCAGTCTCATGAAGTAATTTGGGATAATGTTCCATTTCTTTTAGTCTCTGGAACAGTTTTCATAAGGTTGGGTCATTTTTTCTTTGAAGACTGAATGACAAGTTGCCTAAAAAAAAAAAAAAAAAACCCACTTGCGATTAATTAGTTAACTAATTAAAATATACTATCAGTTTAAATTCTATTTTTCTCTGAAATTGTCCATTTCATCTACAACTTCAAATTTACTATCAAGAAGTCATTAAAGCAAAAAAAAAAAAAGTCATTAAAGCTTTTAGGATTTTTGAAAGCTCACTTATAAGTACAATTGTACCCCTTTTACAAGGTCAACATTATTTACTTGTGGCTTCTGTATTATGTTTTTAATTAGTGATACTAGAGATCTAACTATTTCATAAGACTTTGCAAAGCAGCGGCATTTTGGTTCTGTTTATCTTTATTGTATCTTTGCTTCTATTTGATTAATTTTTTGTTATCTTTAGTCTTTCCTTCTTTCTACTTACTCTGAGCTTATGAGAAGATAGTTCTAACCTCTTACCCTGAATGCCTGCCTCATAAATTTCATTCTCTTCTAACATAAGCATATAGGATACTGACTTTTTTTTTTTTAATGGTTACAAATTCTTTGTACCACTCCCATTAAGAACCTCCTCCTTTTGAACCTAAGCAGGCTTGCAAGTGCTTGTGCCAATACAGCAGAGCAGAAGTGATACCATGTGTCTCCTTCTAAGGGTAGATTAATAAGTCACACAGTATCTACCTTATGTTAGAATATTGGCCACCATATGAGAAGTCTATAGCTGTGAATCTACAGCTCTAGTTTTCACTTCCTGGTTAAAAAAAAAACAACAACAAAACCAGCTTTATTGACGTACCATTCACCAAAAATTCCATCCTTTAAAGTGTAATTCAGTGGTTTTTAGTATATTCAGAGATGTGTGACCATTACCACTGTCTCATTTCAGAGCATTTTCATCATCCCAAAAAGAAACTGTACCCATCAGCAGTCACTCTCCATTCCCTCTTTCCCCCAGCTCCTGAAAACCACTAATCTACAGATTTGCTGGTTCTGGACATTTCATATAAATAGAACCATATACTATGTGGCCTTTTAGGTCTTCCTTCTTTCACTAAGGGCAACGTTTTGAGTTTCTCCATATTGTATCTTGTATCAATACCTCATTCCTTTTTATTGCTGACTAATACTCCATTGTGTGATAGAACACATTTTGTTTATTCAGCCACCACTTCATGGGCATTTAGGTTTTCTCCACTTTGGTTATTATGAATACTAATGCTATAACTATTACAATACAGGCTTTTGTGTGAACATAGTTTTCAACTTTCTTGGTTATATACCTAGGAATAAAACTTCTGGGTCATATGGTAACTCTATGTCTCACTTGCTGAGGAAATGGCAAGCTGTTTTGCAAAGTGGCTGTAGCACTTTATGACCCCACCAGTAGTGTGTGAGGTTCCAGTTTCTCCATATCTTCATCAACACTGGTTCTTGTCCCTTTTATTTTAGCCATCCTAGTGGGGGTGGGATGGTATCTCAACATGGTTTGGATTTGTCTTTCCCTGATGAGCCTCCATATTTTTTAACTCTGAGGGTTCCCTAACTTTTCTCTGGGCTTAAAAATACATTGAAAGGTATATGTGCTACTATTTCCTCCAGTGTTGTTAGGTGTTTTAGTGCAGAAAATTTTATATTATCTAGTTTAATCATTACTGAAAAAAGAAATCTTCACCATCATTACATTTAGAATTGTATTTGCATAGAGAAAGTACTATAAATGCCTCCTAAGTGGTAAACAGCAAATATAATTATTCAAGATCAATTCAGCTAAATCCAATTCAATCACTCATTCATTAATTCAAACATTTATTAAATATCTACCATATGTCCTATGTAGTTCTCAGCACTGGCAATACCGCAGTAAACAAATCCATCAAAGCTCCGACCCAATTAGAGCTTATATTTGATGGAGGGGCATAGAGTTCTTCTGTAAAACGGTAATTAACTATATAAGTGATAAGTGCCAATTAAGAAAGACGTTACTAAATGGATAGGATGATAGCATTAAGATTAAAGAATAGAAGAAGCTACTTCAGCTATGGTCAGTAGGAAATGTGTGATTGAGAAAGTAACACTTGGAATGAGTCCTAAAGGATTAGAGGAATCAGTCATTCCAAGAGCTGCTAGGGGAGAATATTAGAGGCAGGGAAAATAGCCTGTAACAAAATCTTTAGCCAGAAACAAGCCTGGACATTTAATGAAGAAAAATAAAACCAATGTGGCTGAGGCATAGTGAGTAAAAGATAGTATGCATAAAACAAAAAGCATGAAGTGGGCAGGGCTCAAACCATGTAAGTGTGTCAGCTGAGTAATGGCCTCTCAAAGACCTCAATGTCCCAATCCCCAGAGCCAGTATGTATCACCCGAAATGGCAAAAGGGATTTTGCATATTTTGTTGTGTTAAGGATCTTGAGATGGCAAGATTACAGCGGATTATCCTACTAGAAGGCCTGATGTAATCCCCAGAGTTCTTAGAAGAGGGAGGGAGGCAGTCAGAATGAGTAGGAGAAAAAACAAACAGAACATCAGAAGCAGAGTTTGTGGGATGACAGGCTTTGAAGATGGGAGGAAAGGACCACAAGCCACAGAACACAGGTGGCCTCTAGATGGAAAAGATAAGGAAGCAGAGCCTCCCCTCCAACGTCCCGAACAAAAGCTTGACCTTAAGCCCAGTGAAACTGACTTTGGACTTCTGGTCTCCAGAACTATAAGAGAATAAGTTTGTGTGTTTTAAGCCAGCAAAACTGTGGTCATTTGTTACCACAGCCGTAGTAAACGAATACAGAGTTTAGTAACTGAAAGTGGGGAGCTGCTGTAACAGATACCTAACATAGGGAAGTGGCTTTGCAATTAGGTACTGGGGAGAAATCTGAAGAATTCTGGGGAGCATGGCAGAAGCCTAAAGTGCCTTGAGAAATATTTATTGCCTTTTAGGAGAAACATAGGTATTAATGATTCTGCTAGTCAGGACTGAGGGAAAAAAATGAGGCATGTGGTAGGAAAAAAACCTTATATAGGTCTTAGATCTAGAAGACCTAAACAGGCAAAGGGATCACTGTGGAAACACAAACTTAAAGGTGCTGCTGGTGAGAAGTCAGAAAGGAAGGAAGAGCAGGAAACTGGAAACTGGAAAAAGGAGATCCTTGTGACCCAGTGGCAGGGGGCCTGGCTAAACCATGTTCTACAGTTATATGGAAATTACAGTGAACTTGGATATTTAGCTAAGGAGATTTCCAAGCCACATGCTGAAAGGGTGGCTGGGTTTATTCACGCTGTTTTTAGTAAACCTTGGGAGGAAACAGATAAATCAAGGGAAAAACTTTTAAGTAAAAAGGCAGGAGGACTTCATGACTTGGAAAATCCTCGGCCTATCCAGATTGTGAATTACGCTAAAATTAGGGATTCAACATCAAGAAAGCAGGCTCTGGAGCTAAGGGTATAGCTAGACAACCTTTTGTCAGTGTCTCAAACTGAACACAACTCAGTGACACAGAGAGTTCTGTGAAGGAATTAAACCTACTACTCTTGGGTCTCTCCCACACTCATCTGAGCAAAAGCCAAAGAAAGGGATCGAATAACCCAGGAAAGACCTGTGGAGGAGCACCTTGTCGACCGGAATGAATCCCGATGACATACAGAAAAGACTCATGGGGTTTCTGAAAATATTATATATAAACCCTGCCAGCTGGAACCAAAGGGTCGAGAAGACGAAATACAAGAAGACTGATGGACTACAAAATCCTGGAGGCAGAAAACTGGTGCACACACACACTACCTTTCATGAAAAAGGAAAGATGACTCCAAGGATAGAGTCTTAAACCGAGAGGGTTGGAGTCTCAGACCTCAGGGTCAAGAGCTAGACAATGTGATTCCCAGACCTTGAAAGCTAGAGCTTTTTCCCAGTTTCAAGTTTTAAAATTGCTAAGTACCAGTGACTCCTTTCTTCCTTCCATTTCCTCCCTTTTGGGGTAGAAATGACTCTGTTATCCCATGCCTTCTCCATCACTGTATTTGGAGAGCAGGTAATTTGTTTCCTAGTTTCACAGGTCTACAGAAAGGAAAGGAATTTTGACCCATGATGGATCATACCCAGAGTTTCACCCACACCTGATATAAATTATTTTAGATGAGGAGTTAATGATATTTCGATGATGTTTTGGACTTGGACTTGATGCTACAATGTAAGGCTTTGTAGACCAGGGTAAGGCTTTTTTATTTTATTCCAGGTATAATGGGAATCCACAGGAGTGGACATATATTTAAAATCTGATATATATTTAATGCATGTAAACCTGATTTATATTTAAAAAGACCACTAGATTTTAAAAAAAAAAGGCTCACTGGTACATACTAAAGGAGAGAATTGCGGAAGTAGGGAAACTAGTTAGAAAATTATTAGAGTTGTGTAGGCAAGAGAAGACAGGAATGCAGGCTACAAGGATAACAGCAGGATGGAAAAAAGAAGATGGCTTCAAAATCTATTTTTAAGGTAGAAGTGGCAGAACCTGTTACCATACTAAATGGAAAGACAGAAGGAGTGAAATAACAGTTATTCTTAAGGTCGGACTTGAGCAACTGGATAGAGGGGGCTTTTTATAAGCAGAGACGGGGAAGACTGAGGAAGGTATAGGCTCATGTGAGAAAACCAAGACTTGCATTTTAGACATGCCAAGTTGTTGTTCGTGGTAGACATCCAGATAAAAAGATCAAGTAAATACAGGATAGAAGAACAGGGAGCTCGAGGACAGCTCAGAGCTGGATTTACAAATTTGTGTGGCATTTAAGAGAGAACTGAATAAAAGCAAACAGAGGGAAAAGATGGAAAAGTGAAGCAAGTCCAGCACCAAACTCTAATACGTTCCAGTATTTGAGTTCTGACAGAAGAGAGAAGCCAGGAAAGGAGAAAGAGAAGGAACAGCCAAACGGGTAAAAAGAAGCCGGATATGTCATCAGAGATGCCGTTTTACCAGAATCCCTCATACTAATTACAATTATTTGGCTTCATATAACCTTCAAATGCTCTTGTCTATCAAAGTCCAGCTTAACATGCAAAAGCCTTAGCTTTGAGCATTAATTTTGAAATATTTAAATACTTATGGAACATCGATCTCCTAGAAGAGGACACTGAACTAAATGCTGAGGGCACAAAGATTCAGAAGTTTTCCACGAGATGGCTACAGTATGATCATTTTTAAAAATTTTAATCACACACTTAAAATTCTGTAGAAAAGCAGAAAGAAGTGAAAAGGCTGGACTAATCGAAATCTGGGCAAGGCATTATCTGTGAACTACCTGGACTGGAATTAAGACAGCAATACAGAACAACAAGAAGACCCATACTAAAAAGGTGTGTTCAGATCATCACCGATCCCTGTCTATACTATTTTCTCTGCTGTAGCTTTATGTTCCCATCATAGCCGCAAAAGAGCCTCTGCACATTTACTGTCTTCCATTCTAGCAGTCTCTGCTCTTGTCTTCTCATTCACCTAACCACAGCTTTCACAACTTTTGATTCCAAGTGATTTTTACAGTGTCTTCTATCCCACCAAATAAATTCTGTGTTTTAAAAAGTTTTGGTGGGAAAACTATAAAATTATTTAAAACATTTTTAGTAATTCCAGATTATTATAGAAGAAGTTTTAAAAATTTTTACATCAAGGAAGAAAATAATGTATACATCTGTTCCCCCCCATATTAGATAAAAAGTATGAATTGACAATGATTATAGCATGAAAATCATAATAAAAAATTTGAGATTTTGGGAAATGGACCTCAATTTTCTCCTCTATGTTGCCAGAGGAAAGGTATATAAACAACACTTTAATCAAGGAGGGAGGGTGTTTTTAAACAGCAGTCACACGTAGTGACACATAAACTGTAGTATGACCATGTTAAAAATGGTCACACAAATTCACCTTAGAAGGATTAGAAATTTTTTCAACTCTAAAGGAGCTGAGGCTTTTCAGACCTGCTGAAGACTTACGGAATATATGCTGACATTTCCCTGGCACACCAATCAGGTATCACAAATACGGATGCTGCCTCAAACCTCCTTAGGGTGAAATAGTGGGGACAGAATTGCTGCTCGCTGGCCAGACTCAGGAGGGCCAAGTCAGTTTTCAAGAGAGATGCAAGAAAAACAAGGTCTCCCAAGTTTAAAAAGAGAAAAGAGTACTAAATTTATGAAGATTTCCTCCCCTGACCTCCCCAGATGTATGTTTTCCTTTCTTCACACCATTTCACCGATTTCTCGTTACTCGTGAATGTGGGGACTCCCAAGGTTCTCCTGATTCTTGCAAATCTAGAGAAGATCTGATTCCTTGCCTCCCACCTAATAACTGAATTACCTTTCCTGGGGCCACCTTGTTGAACCACCCGGTTGCCAGGTGGCTCCTTCTAAGGAAGCAAAGACAGTTGTTGGTGTCAAAGGATGCTGTGGTCTTGGACATGGTCCCCATCTGAATTTCAACCAACTCCTCACATCTCTCTGATGGGGTACAGTAATAGAACAGAAGTCAATGGGAGATCAGCATGCACCCAGATTCCAGATTCTGAAAGGGAACAAAAATCAAACCCTCCATTCTGTGCCTCTTCACCATGTCTAATAACCAATATGCTAGAAAGCAGGCTTTATCAGCCCAAAAAAACTAAATATAAAGTAACAACTCTCAATAACCACATAATAAACAATACGCACTTTATGGATACTTAAGTCTATAATACAAATAAGAAATATTATTACTTATTACATTTTATTCTAAGTGCAAATTACCTGCCATCTTACTAAAATTTAACATACGCTGTGAAGTTTTCATTTTGTATCTAAATATCCAAGCAGAGCATTGACTTACCTTTTCGAATACAGATAAGTTCATGTACTCCACAGGTTCTTTCTCCACCTGTTAAAAAAATTTGTTAGAAGTTAAAAAGAGGAAATAATGTGAGTTTGACTATTATAAAGAACTGTTTTAAATTATCTTTTACCAATGACCTCAGGAGAAAGTTTCCTAATCTTCCTTAAACTCAACTATATGATAACTTGCTGTCCAGAATTTCCTGAACCCATAAACTAAGATCTTATAAAGTCTCGGAATAAAGACTTCATCCAAGCCTGTTATTTTAATGGCAATCTTCTCAAGAGCAGATATCATATCACCATTTCCTAAGGACCTCTTCACATCATCTAAAAGGAACCACTGTAGGAGAGAAGCCACTTTTGTATCTGAGGTTTAATATATACAGGCAAGTTACTATGGAAAGGTCAACCCTGTAAAGGCCCTATTTATATTTTATCACATATATACTCATATGGTAAAAAATGAATGTAATCTTTTCCCTGGGTAGCTAAAGAATACCCACTCAGGGCGCCTGGGGGGCTCAGTTGTTAAGCATCTACCTTTGGCTCGGGTCATGATTCCAGGGTCCTGGGATTGAGCCCCGCACTGGGCTCTGTTTAGTGGGAACCCTGCTTCTCCCTCTTCCACACCCCCTGCTTGTGTTCCCTCTCTCAATATCTCTTTCTCTGTCAAATTACAAAATCTTTAAAAAAGAAAAAAAGAATATCCACTCTTATAAATCTGTAAAAAGACATATTATAAATAAAATGATAAAAACAAATTTAACCACAATGACAAAAATTACTCTATCATAAAATAACAAAGTAAACAAAAATAATATTAGTCTCTATAGAAATACGCATTTCCTTCACTCTGAAACATAATGCCACTGTTTTATATGAATGCAAACTAAATGAAACTCTGTAGTGTTCTATATATGCATGACCTTATAATTATGCTGTGAATTATGTTTAAACTTTGCATAATCGAAATATTAAATAATTTAATCAGCTCATTACAGAAGATTATGAACAGTTATGAACAGTTAAGTGTGTATCTTATAACACTTATAAAAAATAGAAATAGCTTACAGCAGTAACATGAGAGGTAAAAGCCATAATATCCACTAAAAAAAAGTAGGTCATCTGAGAAGCAAGCTAAAAAACTACAAAACCATATTTCTATTGCTAAAGTAGGTTAGATCTATATTCCAACTTGGTTGTAAAAACGCCAGGTTTGTGATTATTATCAACACAACAAACTAATCACTGGTTATCAGGAAGATAGACTTAGCAAGAAATACCTAACCTAAAACAATGATTATGAAACAACCATCATTCAGCAAACCTCCGTGTAAATGCACTGAGACCTTACTAACTGGGTATTACCAGTGGGCAACCACTGATCACTTGCTGAAGGGCAAGAATGAGCTACAACTATACACCACATAGCCTTAATACCCAGAAGAACCTAATAAAAAGCCAGAAAGAGGAAATTTCCCAAATTACAGAAGAAACTATTTTCAAGAAATTTGGCAGAATCATATAATTAACAATAACATGACTATAACATACACTAATGCCATCACTGATGTTTTCAGAGGCCACATAAAAATATTTCTTATATGGTCATTAAGGCCTATTCTCCAGAAGATAACACTTGTAGTCTAATGCAGTTTGCCTCATGTACTTAATTCATGTTAGCAAGACTGTACTTTTTAAAGCCTGTAATTAAATCTGGACTTTCCCCATATTTAATGTAAATTGGTTAGGTCTTGGCATACACTACCCATCTTCAATATAAGTGTATGGTTTTTACAGGCTTAGTATTAATAGTAACAATAAAAATATTATATAAGATTTTTCTCAAAACTACAAAATGACCATGAAAGCTAACTCCCACTTTTAAAAGTATTCAATTTATCTATATCAAATGAAAGAACTTCATAAATAAAAAGCTAAGTCAAGGACTTACTATATTTTTAAACTTATAGCCAATTTATAATTGTCAAACTTGTCAAAGTATGCACAAAAATCACATAAATAGAAAAAAAGAGATTGAGCTCTACTCTTCCTAGCATCTGTGACCAAAATTCTAACCAAGTGAGATTCTGATGATGTACATGTGAAAATCAAGAACAATCACTATTATTACTGAAATGAAAAGGAATATTAAGGATAAATAAATGCCAGGCAGTGACATCCGGGGGGCTCATAAAAGTCTGCCTTTGGCTCAGGTCATGATCCCAGGGTCCTGGGATCAAGTCCCACATTGGGCTCCCTGCTCAGCGAGGAGCCTGCTTCTCCCTCTTCCTCTGCCTGCCTCTCTGCCTGTTGTGCCCACTCTCTGTCAAATAAATAAAATCTTAAAAAAAAAATGCCAGGCAATAAAATGAAATTTAGGGAAAAAAACCTTCCTTTTAAAAGTACAAAAAAGGGGCACCTGGGTGGCTCAGTGGGTTAAAGCCTCTGCCTTCAGCTCAGGTCATGATCTCAGGGTCCTGGGATCGAGCCCCGCATCGGGCTCTCTGCTTGGCAGGGAGCCTGCTTCCCCCTCTCTCTCTGCCTGCCTCTCTGCCTACTTGTGATCTCTCTCTCCCTGTCAAATAAATAAATAAAATCTTAAAAAAAATTAAAAAATAAAAAAATAAAAGTACAAAAGAAACACAGAACGTTAAATAAACTTTATTACTGGACATTGAAATCAATATTCCTTTTGTCCCCAATTCTTTTGGAGACCAGTTAAGAGTGTTGAGGAAAAAATATGCATTCTATATGTTAAATGTATACGCTTTAATGAATATGTTTGGGAGTCAAAAGGCTTAAATACTTTTTCAATCAGAGATACAGTGAACTTTGTACACTTCATGCCTTGTTCTAAAATCTCTAAAAATAAGTCTGAAAAGTTTCCAAATGAGTCAAATTTGTAAGCAAAAGGCAAGGCACAGTAGGCATATTCTGATTTAGATATGGTGGCAATTCAGAAAATGGCTTACTGATTTTAAGAGTATAATGCACAGGGGAATGATTATTTTTTAAAATTTCAGCTTTATTGAGGTGCAGCTGAACATACAAAATTGTAAAATATTTAATGCACACATTGTGATAGTTTGATATAAGTATATAACAAATATGCAAATAAAATGCATAGAAAATGATTACTGATCATTTTTATTGAGTTAGAATTGACACAGAACACTGTGTAAGTTTAAGGTATACACGTTGATTTGATATTTATATATATCGATACGATTACCACCATAGTCTTAGCTAACACCTCTAAGGCACCACATAATTATCATTTCTTGTGTGTGGTAGTCACAATTAAGATCCAGTCTCTTAGCAACTTCTAAGTTTATAACACAGTATCGTTGTCTATAACCACTGTACCGTGCATTAGCTGGCCAGGACTTACTTATCTACGGGTTGCAAGTGTTCACCCTTAACATCTTCCCAATTCCCCCAGGCCCCCCAGACCCTGGTAATCACCATTCCACTCTCTGTTTTCACAAGTTCAGCTTTTTTTAGATTCCACATTTAAGTGATACCATATACTGTCACTCATGTCTGACTTATTTCACTTAGCATAATGCCCTCAAGGTTCATCCATGTTGTCACAAATGGCAGGACTTCCATCTTTTTAGTGCTGAATAATATTCCATTGTATATACATATACCACCTTTCTACCCATTCCTCCGCTGATGGACACTTGGGCTGTGTCTTGGCTGTTGTGAATAACACTGCAATAAACATGGAAGCACAGATATCTCTTCAATATATTTTTTTTGTTTCCTTTAGCTATGTACCCAGCTGGGGGATTGCTGCATCTTATGGTGTTCTATTTTTAATTTTTTAAGAAACCACCATACTGGTTTCCACAGTGGCTGAACCAATTTGGGGGAATGATTATTTAAAGTAATAAATTAGTCAGTCTCTTTAGAAAGAGCAAAGTCTTCTACTAAAATGAATAATCATCCTCAAATGAACACTTACATAAATATAATTTTTCACACATCAAATTTACTGCAAACATATTAACACTAATGAAAACTTAGGAGACCATAAGAGAATGACAGAATATAAAATGCGATCAGAAGTCGGAAATAAAGTTGTCTAGCTCATTAGAATAAACAAACTGAAGCACTAAACATTAAGTTGCCCAGGGTCACTAGTTTATTGTCAGAAAAAACAATTAGGACCCTAGGGTTGTTATAGAAAGGAATTTAAAAATAGACTTGTCTTCATTTTATGAAAAAAATAAAAATTATGAAATAGCTTTCTAATCCTTTAAGGTAATTTAAATAAAAGTCAGTTTCTCAAAACTATTCTTAGAGATAATACCAGCCTTGCTCTTGAAATAATCTCAGTAACATGGAAATGAGAAATAGAAAATGACAAGCTTAGTCACAGTTACCATCTTTTCCCTCAGGCAAACCCATGTAGAAGCATAATGTAAACTGGCAGAATCCTCTACAATTGGCGTTAAGTACAGAGTTTAAGAGGAAATAAATATGTGTGGGCACACGCAGTCATGCTCTAAATGTGTGCATGTGTGTATGGATGCACATGACCGAGAGTGTACCTGGGAAACGGGACTTTCTTTTTAAGCAGGGGTTGGGGGGGGGATGGTCGTAGGGATTTATAACGTATGCACTTTTCCATATGCCTACAGAAGGAAATGTGCAGTGATGTTACAGTCCCGTCAAAATATGCCCAGGTATACAAAAATGGAATTAAACCCAAAGACTTAGTTTATTTAAAATGGAACTAGGAGTCCTTTTTAAAATTGACTTTATTTTTTCTACCATGTAAATTTTGACCAATAAATGAAGTCACTACATTTTACAGGCTCTATTAATTTCTTCTCAAACACCACAAGGCTACTTTAGAAATACCTTAAATTTGGGGCACGAAGATGGCTCAGTGGGTTAAGCGTCCTACTCATGATTTCGGCTCAGGTCATGATCTCAGGGCTGTGGGATCAAGCTCTGCTTCAGGCTCCTAGCTCAGTGGGGAGTATGTTTCCCTCAGTCTTGTCTGTCTGTCTCTCTCTCTTCCCCTCCCCCCCAACTCATACTCTGTCTCTCTAAAAAAATAAATAAATCTTAAAAAAAAAAACAACCTTGAATTCTACCTTATCTAAAGATGTCACTGAAACATACGCACTAAAGTGGTCAAAAATTAAATTGTGTCACTTATAACTGTTATAGTTAATTCTTTTTTTTTTTAAGATTTTATTTATTTATTTGACAGACAGAAATCACAAGTAGGCAGAGAGGCAGGCACAGAGAGAGGGGGAGGCAGGCTCCCTGCCGAGCAGAGAGCCTGATGCAGGGCTCAATCCCAGGACCCTGGGATCACGACCTGAGCCGAAGGCAGAGGCTTTAAACCACTGAGCCACCCAGGCGCCCCTGTTATAGTTAATTCTTAAGCAGACATCTATGCTATAATAGGCATGAAATAGTAAATGTTTCCTATTAATGTTGCCAAATCTCCTCCCACAATCAATTTAACCCATTTAGACCACAGTCACTAATCTCTAGATACCTTTAAGTCATTCAAGGGATAATCTCAATTTTTTTAAAAAGATTTTTATTTATTTATTTGACAGAGGCAGGGAGAGAGAGAAGAAGGGAAGCAGTCTCCCTGCTTAGCAGGGAGCCCAACGTGGGGATTGATCCCAGGACTCTGGGATCATGACTTGAGCTGAATGCAGAGGCTTTAACCCACTGAGCCATCCAGACACCCTGGAATAATCTTTGAAAGCAGTGCTACAGAAAGATCATGGTTTCTGAACTAAGCCAGTCTTCAATTTTTTTAAGGATTTTATTTACTTATTTGAGAGAGAGAGAGAGCAAGTGCATCAGTGGGGTAAGGGTACAGACATATATAGGAAGAGGGACAAGCAAACTTCCTGTTGAGCAGGACCTTGAGATCATGACCTGAGCTGAAATCAGATGGTTAACCAACTGAGCCACCCAGGTGCCCCCAAGCTTCAATTTTAAAGACAGTATCACCTAGTATTTTCTTTGTGAACCTTGTACTTAGAAGAAAAAAGAAAAGTAACTAAATTCACTTGAGTAGTAATAATAGTAACCCCAGATGGGAAATAGCTTTCATTTTAGTATACCAGTTCCAGGGATTAAAAGTAGCCAGCCACTTTGGAAAACAATGTGGAGATTCCTTAAGAAATTAAAAATAGAGCTACCCTATGACCCTGCAATTGCACTACTGGGTATTTACCCCAAAGATACAGATATAGTGAAAAGAAGAGCCATCTCCAATGAACTCCAATGTTCATAGCAGCAATGGCCACAGTTGCCAAACTGTGGAAAGAGCCAAGATGTCCTTCAATGGACGAACGGATAAGGAAGATGTGGTCCATATATACTATGGAGTATTATGCCTCCATCAGAAAGGATGAATACCCAACTTTTGTATCAACATGAACAGGACTGGAAGAGATTATGCTGAGTGAAATAAGTCAAGCAGAGAGAGTCAATTATCATATGGTTTCACTTATTTGCGGAGCATAACAAATAACACGGAGGACATGGGGAGATGGAGAGAAGTGAGTTGGAGGAAATCGGAGGGGGAGACGAACCATGAGAGACTGTGGACTCTGAGAAACAAACTGCGGGTTTTGGAGGGGAGGGAGGTGGGAGGTTGGGTGAGCCTGGTGGCGGGTATTAAGGAGGGCACGTACTGCATGGAGCACTGGGTGTGGTGCATAAACAATGAATTCTGGAACACTGAAAAGAAATTTTTAAAAAATAAATAAAAATTTAAAAAAAGAAAAGTAGCTGCTGGAATGGGGGTGGTAGGCAATGTCGAGAGGAATGCTAAAACCAAGTCACATGGGGTAGGGAAGAGATATGGAAAAGATACTTTAACAAAACAGATGTCTGCTTTAGCCAAGAGAAGAAGCTTCGCCATGCATCTGCTCTCCATGACTAAGATGATGGATAGGTGATGCCTGGCCCATGACGAGCACCCAAAAAACGTTCATTCCCTTTGCATTCCTCACAAGTAGAACATGAAATTCAAAGAAAACTTGGACTTATGCCTAGAGACAGAAAAGATTGTGTATGTTTTCTTCTCTTCTACAGTATTACTTGTCAGTTAATTTCAAACACTCTCCTATGAAAATATTCCTAAATAAAAGTCAATCTTCTTATAGTCCTCAATTTGTGCTCTTTTTTGAATTTTTCTTTTTCTTTTTTAAGTTTTTTTTTTTTTTAAATGTATTTGAGGGGAGAGAGAGCATGAGCAGGGGGCAGAAGGAGAGGGAGAAGTAGACTCCCTGTTGAGCAGGAATTTCAATGTGGGGCTTGTTCCCAGGACTCTGGGACATGACTTAAGCTGAAAGGCCAACACTTAACTGACTGAACCACCAAGGTGGTTTAGGAAAAATTTAGAATTTTTCCTAAAAAAAAAAAAAAAAAAATCTTTTAGGCCTCCAATCACCTGGGAGTTAACCTTCCAAATTAGAATTCCTTTACTTTTTAGTTGTTGCTGTGTAATTACTAGAGTTAAAATAATCTGAATAAGTCCTTTCTGTACTTACTCTTACAAGCTCATTTTATGTATAATATGCCTATACAATAGCCTGAATTTTGAGAAACATACTTGCCACCACTCTGGCATCACACAGAATAACCAATTATATCTCTTTTCATAACAATATCTTAGAGTACTTTACAATCTGCAAACCATGTGCTAAATACAGTATTAGCTTTTGATCCATATAAATTCCTATGAATTTATTCAACAACTTATTCCAAGAGGTGCAAATTTTATCTTATAAAAGTAAACTTACTGTTCATAAACATAATCCATTTCCCTACTTCTGAGCAACTTTTAATTTGGTTTTTGAGTTAATTATGTTTTGGACTGTTTAGAAGCTCGTTAAGATAATACCCTAAAACTCTGAATAAATATATGCTCATAAAAAGGTATTCTACTTAATTTAATTTTCTAGTTAAATGAGAACACCTTTTGTTTTGACTGCTGCACCAGATAATTTGTTAAAGCTATTAATATGCATTATTACATTAGTAAGTTCAGAATACTGAAGATAATTTTTCATTAAAATACTGTCTCCTGATGATTCAAAATATTACTGTGAATATCAATTCTACTTCAGCTCTAAAATGTGAAAGAAAATGTTCTGAATGCACATATGAATCCTAGAAGTTTGTTTTTAAATAAATTCCTGATGATAGTTTACTGTATTGTCACTATTTCCTCCTTAAAAAGGGTAAATCAAGGGTTCCAAATTGTTAGGTTTCAGTTAAGATTTTACCACATAGACATACCAAATATGCATATAATTACCTTATTCAAAAGTTTCGAACGTTTTACTGATAGCAGTTTGTTTGATCCGAGGTTTTCCCTGTACAGGCCCTTTCACGTAGGTATAAACGAGGCCGGATTGGGGAGTGTGGGGAAAGAATGAAGTCAGCTAAATGGAAATCAAATCCAGGAAGACACTCTACTATGCTACTACACATATGCTGCGGACAAACATTATAATCGCTTTAAAGAAAGCAATAATGCAAACAGCATTACTCAACAAAGAAATAAGTCAACATGCGGTCCTCTTGCTTTCTACAATGGCAGGCATCGTTACATTTTAAAATTACCTAAAACAAAACCCAAAATGTTTCTTAGTTCAAATGTTTCTCTACTGTTCCCTCCTTTTTCCTAATTTTGTTTAGCGAATCAGGAGACGACCCGTAAGTAGATAAAGTCCTCCAAAGTACTTACAGAGAGGTCTCTGAACAAATATACTGCTAATCTAACTTTGTGCAAAATCTCTGCAAAGCGTTAGAAATTTTATTCCTGCTGAAAGTCAAAATATCCTTTTTAGGGATATTGTGGATTGAACTGAACTGTAAATCCTCAAAAAAAAAAAAAGCGTTCAATAAATCGCCCCCTCTGCCACAAACTGTGGACAGGCCAGCCTTTCTCATCCTATCATCCTCCCTTACGTCCCAATGATCTCTTTCCAACAGTAACAGGGAAAGCAGGAAAGGAGTGTGATGTTCTCCTTCAGCGACTCATAATAGGATAGGTTTGTACTGGGTTTTTAATTCAATATTTCAAAAGTCCAAATTCTGCCTTGGAAATCTTAGAGTCCCAAGTCTTCAAGAGCACCTCAGAATTGTACTGATGAGGGCGCCTGGGTGGCTCAGTTGGTTGAGCGACTGCCTTGGGCTCAGGTCATGATCCCGGACTTCCAGGATCGAGTCCCACATCGGGCTCCCAGCTCCTTGGGGAGTCTGCTTCTCCCTCAGACCTTCTCCTCTCTCATGCTCTCTCTCACTCATTCTCTCTCAAATAAATAAATAAAATCTTAAAAAAAAAAAAGAATTTTACTGATGATTAAAAAATACGTATGTGGAAGTATGTGGTAAACTACAAAGTGCCTTTATGAATAAAAATATGTACACACACATATTTACACACACACAAATTCCTTCTAATATAGTCTTCTTTTACAACTTTAAAAAAATACTACTCAGAGAGATTAAATAGTCAAATATACAGCACAATAACAATAAAGGTGGATTCTTTTTACTTCAGCAAGAAAGTTTTGCAAAGGGTGTTCTGATGTTCTTACGGAAGGGTCAGAAAGACGCGGACTGAATCAAGGACTAGCACAGAGCAGATCGTTAAATATCTCTATCCTGAGGATTTAAATGCTAGTTTTGCATTTTACAAAGAAAACTAGCAAGAATTCAGAAAATGGGTTGGAAGGAACCTGAAAACTAGTGCTAACAAAACAAGACTAGCTTAGAAAACTAATATAAGCCTCTTAATGAGAGGGAAAAAACTTAAGTGGAAGCCCTGAGCATCACTGAGATGCAGACTTGGCAGGACTTACTGATCAACAAGGGAGAGTGCGTTTAAGACAGGGCTGATTTCCAGATTTCTAGCTCAGATACCTGGATATTTAAAAATACCACTCAGTAAATCTGCATGGAGTGGGGAGTACAGAAACTGGATTTGATGGCTGGGGTGACAACTTCAATTTGGGAGATTCTGAATGTCCCAAACTAAATATTTTGGATTGCTGTGGAACATGCAAGATTGCTAGCTACTGTCTGAAAATTACGAAAATTCTGTGTATTTTATTTGTAGTGCACTTTTTTTTCCACTTTTTATTTAAATTTCAGTTTGTTAACATACAGTGTAATAATAGTTTTGGGTATATAATACAGCAATTCAACACTTCCATACAACATTTTGTTCTCATTGTAAGTATTAATAGTGCACATTTGGGGGTCTAGGGTGGCTCAGTCGGTTGAGTGTCTGACTCTTGATTTTGGCTCAAGCCATGGTCTCAGGGTTGTGAGATTGAGCCCCGGAGTCAGGGTTCTGTGCTTGGCGGGGATTCCATACTTGAGATCTTCTCTCTCCCTCTGACCACCGCCCCCTATGTGTGCGCGCACTCTTTCCCTCTCTCTAAAATAATAAATCTTTTTTAAAAAGTACTGCATTTTTAATTTATTGCTCCAGAAAGCAGAACTGAGGTGAGCAGATAGAAGTTACTGAATGGCAGGTTCTTGGTCAAATATACCTGGGGAATGGATGCAATCAATGTAGCTAATGTAGAGAATTCCATTATAACAATTCAAAACATATTTGTTGGGTACATACTGTATTTAGATACTGCACAAAATATAAGGAGTTAAAAAAATAAGACATTACTCTCCAGGAATTGACAGGGAAGACAAATTACAAACAAGCGATTATAAAATTACTCAACGTGTGCAATTACAGCAGTATGTAAAAAGGATGAAAACAGGGTTAAGAATGGAAACACAAAGAACATTAGGCAATGTAGATGAAAAGAAGACTAAGAAGTACGTAATCAAGAGAGGAGGAGAAAATTTAAAAACAAAACAAAACAAAACAGGAAATGGTTAACAATGTCTGATTGACGGAGGCCAACATTAAAAGACTAATATACTGGATGTCAACTATAGGTCTTGACAGGCTTGGGTAGAGCAATGATTCCCAATCTGGTTATCACTGGACCTCTAGGGTAACAATAAGGCTCTGTAAACTCCTCAATATTCCAAAATGCTTTCTCAAAATTGTACCTTAACCTTAGATAAGGCTAACTTCTTCACCTCTAACTGGAATTACATTAGATCTATGTGATAACATGACCATCTTATATTTGTCTGAAGTCCTGATTAGCAGTTACTACCTGTCTGATTAAAGGAGGAAATGAACGATTACCTTTACGTAAAATATGGGTTTTACATAGAGGAGGAAATAAAAGTAACCCTTACTACTTAAAAATCTAAACTCAAGGGGTAAAATGTTGGGCTACAGCTGATGAGAACATGCCTAATAGATACAAATGATTTGTTCTGATTGATCTGCTATGCAAGAGATTGAAAACACCTGATTTTAAAGTAGTCCAGCTGGAAGAGATTCCCTGGTTTTGGCTGATTTCAACCTCATCTTGAGCCAACATGCAGTTCCAAAAAGGCTATGTTACGCGACAATACATTTGTAATGAAATGGCTCACTACCATATTTCAAATTTTAAAACATACAACTACACACCATCCAGAGGAAGAATTAGATATTTTGTCTACAACAGAAAATGTTCAAGCACCGTCTTCAAATGGTAGAAGGGATGTCATACACACATGGAAGAGTAGACTTCTAATGTATTGCTCCAGAAGGCAGACCCAGGATAAGTAGATAGAAGTTACTGAATGGCAGATTTTCACTGAATTCATATACCATTGAATGTTTTTATACAAAAGATGATTCATCTTTTGTTGTTCGCACTATATTATAATTGCATGGCTAAAATTATCGGTCTCCCCCACCAGAACCATGTGCACCATGTGCGCCTTGAGGGAAGGAGTATGGTCTTAGGCATCTTTATGGCCCCACAGAATCGCACAGAACACTGAGTACAGCTAGTGCTCAATAAGGCTGCTGAACTAACAGGTGAAAGGGGCTGAATCCTTTATGAGCCACTTCACTGGGAAGAAGTTTGAATGCGATGCCCCCTTGAGCCCCTAAAATTCTAAGATGTGCCTAGTACAAAGTCCTCATCCAGAGCTCATTTCACTTCATAACACAGAAAGGGAATTGTATGTATAAAGAATGGGCTCTGGTATATGAAAAACAGCACAGTTAGATTAACCTGACCCAATATCTTTATCTGAAATGCTAATATTAACTTTAGTCTCTTTACCAAACTAGAAAACATATAATTCAGCTTCTTTATATTAATGAAAACTTTAATGAATGCTTGCGTTATTGATGTGAATATCTGGAACACAGAAGAATCTCTAGAATATGAGAAAATTTCAAAAATCTTGTTCTTTAAACACATAAGTAGTAGTAGGCAGAGCAAAAAGCCATCAGTTGATACAAGTAAATGATCCCATATCATCAGCTGGGCCACGGGCTGACATAATGATATAAATGACATAAATGATCACATTTAACTGTGCGGGGCAGGGAGAGAGGAGAGGACTGAGAAAAAGAGAAAAAAAAACGTAAAATATTTCAAGAAATTAAAAGTTACAGGGTTAGATCCAGATGCTATCTGGCTAATTCTTCCTCACTTTCTGCATAAACTTTTTAGCTTTACCACATCATTAAGAAATACTACAACAAATTGGTTGTAGAAATAAAGTACAAAACATTAATCAGTGGATGTGGTTTCTGTATTTTTAACCTCTAGTTAAAAGCATAGTAAGGAAGAGAGTTTGAAAGTATCACTCTGGATAACAGGAATATCAAAGATTATAAGTAGATCTTGTTCCCCAGTGCTTTCCACCAGGTTAGCTAAAGTAGTTATCTGAAATGTGTCTGAATGTGTGTCTTACATATAACAGGTAAGCAATCCCTTAAGTTAACAAAATAAAAATAAACACACAGCTCAAGTTATTTTGAAGACCACACCATCTGACAAAAAGGAACCCCCAGAGATACATGCTACTGGTGATTAGCCAGTCATTAAGATGGGAAGTCCTCTTTAAAGTTTTACTTAGGAGAAAGACACATAAAATTTAAGCTAATGATTATATACTAGCGGTACTAGATGATGTGAATCTGTACACACGTGTGCCCATACAGGTAAATATTACACACTACTTTCACTGAGTTAAGCTAAGAGTCTCAGGGGCTGGAAGATGCTGCAGTCTTTCACATAAATATCCCAGACGTGTGATGTTAATGTTCACAATATCCTCCTTAAAAACAAAGCAAAATACAGACACTTCATCCCAGATAGATGTTTTTGGCACAAGAGGAAAATACACTCTGATGCCAACTACCTTCTCTAGCTGGGCAGTAAATAATAAGCTACTTTTTTAAAATACTGAGTATTGTTGACACTATAACACTTAGTGGACTGATAATACATGCAGGATTCTAAGTGTGCGTTTGTTATTTCAGATGTATTTACTTCTCTTTCTTAGGGGGGAAAAAAAAGCGGTTTTGAGCGCTGGGTGGGGAGGGACCCTTGAGGAAATTAACATCCCAAATTTCCTGGCCCCCCACCAACAGCAAACAGAAGAGTATGGACGGAGAGTGCAACCCAGCGTCGGCTCCAGAGAAGGGACTAAGAAGGGTTACGACTGGGACACCAAAACTGGACTCCCAGTTGGGTAGGAAGGGGGGTACCGCGGGAGCAGGGGTGCGGGGAAGGGAGCACAGAGGAGAGGGAACGCCCCGCAGTCCCTAAGTCCCCCGGCCCGTCCCGCGGGCTCCGCAGGGCCGCACCGGAGCTGCACTCGGCGCCGGCGGGCACGGCACCTGTCAGGCGGACCGGCTCCTCGCCGCGCCGGGCCACGGGCTGAGGCCGACAGTACCGCCGGGGCGGGAGCGAGCGAGCGAGCCGGCGGAGCCGCGGCGCCGCTCCGCCCACCCGTCTCCCGAGACGCGGCCGGGACCCCTGCGCCTCTGCCGCCCGCTCCCCGCCCGCAGGCGAGTGCCCCACCCGCGCCACGGCCTCCGGGGCGCCTGGGAGCCTGGCGCTCTGGGCGTTCCCCCTCCTCCCACACCGCGGCCGGCCTCCACTTACCTTCAATCGCCATGATGTGCTCGCCATGGACCGCACCAACTGGATGGCGGGGGCGGCGAACGGGCGTGCGGGCGGAGGACGCGCCGAGTCCGCCAGCCAGAGGGGCGGGGCCGGCCCCGCAAACGCCCGGCTGCGCGGCCCGGAGGGGAGCCGCCGGCGAGGCGGGCTGGGGCGGGACGGAGGAGGGGCCCCCAGTGCGCCCGACTGCTGGCCGCCGAAGAAATGGAACCTTCCCCGGCCGCCGCCGCTGTCGCCAGCACGTGACGCCGCCCCGCCCCCACCTCGCCACCCCCACAGAGCCTCGCGCGGGGATTCGAAACAGGTGCCCAGTCCGGGGAGCCCCGGCACCCGCGCTCGAGAGCGGGCGCACTGAGCATGTGCGGGCGGCTCTGACCTGCTCGGCCCGGGGCTTCCCGGGGCCCTGGACCACGGCGGAGGCGTCCGCTCCTCGGGAGCTGGCCGCATCCGTAGTCGACGAAGGAGGCGAGTAGGGAAAAAGATGTGGTCAGGACCATGGACAGGTCTCCTCGCTTGAAGACTGGGTTCAGGGATTCCCACCCAGTGACTCCTTATTTCGGTGATCTGAAGGTCTGTTTTGGTTTGGTTTTGCTTTGCCTGAGTCAGCCAAGTATTCGCCTCAGATCTCTCTGTGTGGTGAAGAGATAGCTAGTTGGCAAAAACCAAACAGGAGAAAGGCATCCTAAGGACAGCAGCTTCCGTTTCTCTTAGTCTCTGTTTCGCTCTCCCTCCCTCACTCTCACTCTCTCTCTCTAGGGGGGCATATCTTTGGCACTATACATATTTTACCTGCATCTCATAGATATCTACGGTAAACACATGATGTGTATGCACACATTCACACAGATTCCTGACAAAACTTGTCACCACCCTGAGCTTAGTTTTCCCCTTGGAAATGTGAGCTGACATTTATCTACACATTATGAACGCACGTTTGAGGCTATACAAAAGTAGGGACCAGACATGTTTTGACAGATTTTAAATTTGCAAACCTGTGGGTGTCGTGAATAGTCACAGGCCAACTTGGAACACAGCAACAACTGGCCCCTTAATTTTTGCCTGAGGTACCTGAAACACTCAACAATTTACCCAACTCACAACTTCGTTTGGTAGCTCTGAGGATCCGCATAATCACCAACACTGAGGAACGGGAGTTAGTGATTCTACCATGCAGATAAAATGCTAACTCCTAGTGCAGCTAGGTCCCTTAACTATACTGGGGACAACACAAAGAAGACAAGATTTTGCACTTATGTAAGTGAGGTTGGACTGTAAATCTAGAGCAGAAACTGTCTTCCATTGCTTTTATATAATCTCTCCCTCAGTCACAGCTTATGTTCAATAGACATTCATTCTTTATCATTTTCATTAGTTCAGTGAATATCTATTGAACCAGGCACTGTGCTAAAAGCTGGTTAGAAGCAAGAGTTGTTATTGAAGGAATAAATGAATTTGACCCAGAAAATATTTAAATGTCTATATTTCAGGAAAGCTCTGTGTGTGTGTGTGTTTACCATAGATTTCTGTGAGATGCAGGTAAAATATATATAGTGCCAAAGATGTGTTCTCCAAGTAACTGTCTTTTAAAAAGTCTTGAAGTCCAAAGCATGACTTTGAACTTGAAACTGACAGTTCTGAGTTCATGGTTTCTGGCTGGCTCTGAGTAATCTAATTGTTCAATCTCTTTAAGAATTTCATATATGAAGCTAGAAAAACTTAATTGTTACTTCATCACCAACACACAAGTTACTGTTTATAATATGAAGTTATATGAGCCTCCATACCACCATTAAACTGTGGTTAAAATCACCACAGTTTGCTCAGAAAATTAATTTGTGTATGTGTGGTGAACTTGAGTTTCAAACTTGTCAAATCCAGGAATTTAGATGAAAGCTACTCAGTACCAACGACATTTTCCCTCAGATTAGAATACAGAACTCCCCCAACAACATTACCTTTCAAAACAAAACAAAACAAAACAAAACAAAACAAAACAAAACAGTGCTCTCCACATTTCTAATTGGAAGTTTTCTATGAGAGCAGTCATAAACAATAACACATGGCTTTACCTTAAATTCCCAACATTTCATGTAGCTTCTAAGTTTGCTTAGTGGCCACTTGGAATTGAGATTTATTTTCTTTTACATATATTCTCTTATTTCTAAAGTATACTATGGGTTTGATACTTTTAATTTTGGGGGTGTCAATTTTAATTTAAATGTTTTACATTTTATTAATTACCCATCCTACCTATTGACAGTTTTTCTAATTTTGACCTTATACCTCTAAACTATGTTTAGTCTATATATCTTTATGCACTAGGGGATATTTAAGAACTGCATTTTAAATTCTTCATTCTTCTTTATTAATAAATTATTTACCAAATAGTTTCCAAACATGTGGTTCAAGCAACTACCCAATTTCCCCACCATGTGTTGTAGAGATGGGGGTTGAGATGGGAAAAGAAAAATATAAGAAGTCAGAGTAATTCCCTTTCTTGTGATTCAGAAATATAAATATGTTCTTGGTATTTTAAGGTTCAGCTTAATATTTCACAGAAATATTATTTAAAATGATAGTTGACTTTTAGGAGGGCAACAAAGCTTATGTGTTCCAGTGGTGTGGCTAAAACATTAGGAAATAAAGTACTGAGAGTGAATTATGTGGAAAGGCCAACTCAAAGGGAAAGTGAAAAGTAACTTCACCCACATTAGTTAAGTAGCATTCATGTCCCTACCAAAATCACCTACCACTATTAACAGCAATAACATCTTGATGGAAAAGTATATTCCTATTTGTAAAAGTTCCCAATTTACTCTTTAGAAACAAATTATTTTTAAAGTTGCAACCTTTTTAAATTTAACTTAAGCCATTCAATTGAAAAAACCAAAGTCACTAAAGAATGAAGAAAAAATACTGTCTAGCAATATATAGTTTCATATACAGAAATGGAGACTTAACAATTACCTATATAAAAATATGTTTTGGCTGGGACGCCTGGGTGGCTCAGTTGGTTGGGCGGCTGCCTTCGGCTCGGGTAGTGATCCCAGGGTCCTGGGATCAAGTCCCACATCGGGCTCCTTGCTCTGCAGGGGGCCTGCTTCTCCCTCTGCCTCTGCCTGCCACTCTGTCTGCCTGTGCTCACTCTCTCTGACAAATAAATAAATAAAATCTTAAAAAAATATATGTTTTGGAAAATTTAGTAGGCATTAAATTATGTTACTCAGGGGTATTGAGTCTTTGAGCAAGAGAGACATTTTTAAACTTTAAGTTTTGTTAGCAGCTGCAATTATCTGAGTTGTAGCTGGATATAAGAATCTAATGAAAAATCTAGTTAAAACCATTAATATTGTATTTCTTTCATGAATCATAATGTCATGGAAACAGTTATAATATTAGTTATTTGCTCTGGTAACTTTGCCAATGAGAGCAACTCAGCTTAAACTAGCTTAAGGAAAATGGAAAGTTAATTATAAAGATATAAGTATAGAAATAAAGCTAGGCCTCAGTATCGTCTTGACTTGCGTACCTGAATCTGTCTCTTTTCTCTACCCCCTCTGCATGTTGGCTTCATTTATACCTATGGTGGAAAATATGACCCCTGAGAAATACCAACCTCTATTGCTCACAGATTCTGCCAACTTTCTGGAGCCCAAGTCCATAAATTCCAAAAAAGGTGGGGTGTCATTAAGCATTACTTAAAGTATCCTGCCCTAGACCAACCAGGAGGCCAGGTACTAAAACTGACCCAGCTTAGGTCAGGTGCAAAAAAAAGATCCTTTGTGGCTTCAATGACCGGATCATAGAAGAATAAAGCAGTCCCCATGGGACCTGTATGGATGATAGAGTTGGGGGAGATAGTTCCCAGTAGAGGATTCCCATACCGAGAAATAGTGAGTGATGACTACAAGGGTATTCTGTTTATCTCAACATATTTCCCTTAGGTTCCCTTAGAGCAGAGGTGTTCAGAAGAATTGTCTGTGAAAATGAAAACTTTCTATGTTTGTGCTGTCCAATACAGTGACCACTAGCCGCATGTGGCTAGTGCCAACTATATTGGACCACACAGCCTTGGAGTGACAGAAATGGCATGATGGTGTGCAGGGAGGGACTGCCAAAGAACATCATTTAATAGGTACTTTGTGGGAGTAATTGTAATATCCCTGATGGGAGGAGGACAGTAGGAATTTCCCCTGTGTGGATACTCTACCTTATGACCTGGTACAGTAAGAAATGTACCCATCATGCTGTGTGGAGGTAAATAAGATTGAGATGGGAAGAAAAATATAAAAATAAGCAGAAATCTGGATAATTCTTTTGGTTCTTTCATTTCCTCCAGCAATTATTTTCTTTAAGATTTGTCCCCTACCCCCCTATAGGCAGGACAGCAATAGCTGCAAAAAAAACCTAAACATGGAACATTCTGGAATTGTTTTTATTCACTTAGGTCAAATGGTAGTTTTCCTTCATGCCACCTAAAGCTTTAAAGAGAGCAGAAGCTCTACCAGAGAAAAGAAAGGAGAGAGTAAATAACATAGACTAATTGTTACCCTATATTTTCCTGCCATTATTATCTTTGAAGATTTTCATGTAGACTGAAGGTCCACCTACACTCTCTTCCTTTTCCTCTCTAAATATGATGTATTCCTGTATAATCTCTGTTATAATTTCCTATTGATCAGTGAAGGTATTGCTATTGGCTAAATGCATGGAACAAACCCTGTGTTTGTTGAGACAATTACAACACAGCACAATACTGATCTGTCAGAGTGGAAGAGTGAACAGAATTTCCAATCATAGAGACTAATTTAACACAAAACGTCCAACAAGTACATGCTTAATAGGATACAAGCTACAATCGCTAAACCTTCTTATTCTCAACAAAGAAACACATGATTTTGTTCTAAGTAGGAGTACTTGATTATATTTAAAACCTTGTTTCACAGCTGGATATTCCCATAATGACAAGTGACAGTTATATAACAATTTTCACTCAAAGGTCAAAAAGTATGCCACAAATCTTTTAAATGTCATAAATGTGTCACACACCAATAAATACAGCCACCTCTCACATGGAAAGAGGCAACTTACAGAAGGCCTCAAGAATGTACAAATGTAGGAAGGAAACTGAATACTACACTTAAGAAAATCAATTAATAATCTGAGTTAGATGAGAAAATCATCTTTGATTGGAAAAAGTCATTTCAATCTCTTTAGTTTATATAACTATAAATGTGGGGGCCCAATTCAAAAAAGGTCATTAAGAACTTTTATTGCTTAAATATATATCAAATACAAGAATGCCAAATACAATTCTTTGTATAAAAGTAGATAATTTTTGCTAAGTGAATAAATAAATGGTAACAGGCTTAGGTATCATGGATCCTTTATATTGGCAGTTTTTAAACTTTAATATGTACAGCTGCATAACATTCTGATAAAATAGCGATGGATGGTTATGACAAAGAGAAACTTAAAAGAACTCTTTAAGAAACCCAAAGAACTTTGTATTTAGCTTAGTGTTTCTACTTATCATCTTCCCAATTATTCCCCCCCCATATAGACTTTCTCTTTGCTTAAATATATATACCATTATGAAAGAAAGGGGAAATTTCCACAGAGTTTAACATGGTATAACATGTCATGCTCTGACATTAAAAAAAAAGTTTACAGGTGTTTTTTATTTTACGGTGGAACAATTTATTAAAGGAATTATGGGACATCTTTTGAGGATTCAAAAAGAAGGGCTGCAACAATTAATTCTAGGACAATGGTTTGTAGGAGTACAATTTCTGAGTTTTACGTGATATGTTAAGATTTGAAAGTGAATTATGAGAGTCTAAGCACAATTTACATTTCTTTTCTTTTTTTCTTTTAAGTAGACTCTACACCCAGCGTGGGGCCCAAACTGGGGCTTGACTTCATGACCGTGGCATCAAGACCTGAGCTAAAATCAAGAGTTGGATGCTTAACTAACTGAGCCACCCAGGTGCTCCCACAATTTATGTTTCAATTGCTGTCATAAAGTTTTCATTTCATGGAGATGTTCACAAATTTTTAAAAACACCACAAAACCTAATTTGAAAAACACTTGCTAGTAACTCCCTAAGTAACCCAATTTCTCTCCTAAAAAACATGCACAAATAGTTTTTAACTTTCAATAGAAAAGGTTATGGGGGCACCTGGGTGACTCAGTAGGTTAAAGCCTCTGCCTTCAGCTCAGGTCATAATCCTGGGGTCCTGGGATCGAGCCCCGCATCAGGCTCTCTGCTCAGCAGGGAGCCTGCTTCCCCCTCTCTCTCTGCCTGCTTCTCTGCCTACTTGTGATCTCTCTCTCTCTCTCTCTGTCAAATAAATAAATAAATAATATTTTTAAAAGGTTATGTAAAAGTGGTAGATATATCTATTAGGGTTATTTGCTACTTCTACAACTTCCTGTCTGCTGCATTTTATTGTGATCAATCTACATAGGAAAAAATGTACTTTTACAGATGCTAAGCCCTGTCTTTTTTCTCCTCCACTCTGACTCCTTCCCCAACCAAAATATACTTGGTTGAGTTTATTCCCATATTGCTAAATATTCATCCAATTAAACTCCAGAGGTAGAATTTGTATCTAGGATAAAATCAGAAAACTTTAAAGAAATTTAACATCTGTCTAGGAAGAGGTAAGGCTCCTAATGTTGATACCCTAAGATAAACCCTCAATATTTCGGTACACTCTCTACCTATATATTCAACCTGGTCCTTTATTTAAAAATATGAATAGAGTCAAGGATCGCTAGACATTTGGAAAGGACCTAAGTGAACAATGATCCCTAAGGGAAACTCAGAGAGTTTCAGAAAGATATTACAAGCCATCTACTTATTGAAAGAATAAGTAAGGAAAATCCAAGAACAAGGAAAATTAATTGACATTTTAAAAAATGCTTATTGAAGGAAATAAGGGCTTTAAATGACATAATGGACTAGATGGACTTCACAGATATATTCAGAACATTCCATCCCAAAGCAACAGAATACACATTCTTCTCTAGTGCACATGGAACACTCTCCAGAATAGATCACATCCTGGGTCACAAATCAGGTCTCAACTGGCACCAAAAGATTGGGATCATTCCCTGCATATTTTCAGACCACAATGCTTTGAAACTCAAATCCAATCACGAGAGGAAAATTGGAAAGAAAAATACATGGAGGCTAAAGAGTATCCTACTAAAGAATGAATGAGTCAACCAGGAAATTAAAGAAGAATTTTTAAAATTCATGAAAAAAATGAAAATGAAAACACAACTGTTCAAAATCTTTGGGATGCAGCAAAGGCAGTCCTAAGAGGAAAGTATGTAACAATACAAGACTTTCTCAAGAAAAAAAAGTCTCAAATACACAACCTAACCCTACACTTAAAGGAGCTGGAGAAAGAACAGCAAATAAAGCCCAAGCCCAGCAGGAGAAGAGAAATAATAAAGATCAAAGCAGAAATCAATGAAATGGAAACCAAAAGAACAGTAGAACAGATCAATGAAACCAGGAGCTTGTTCTTTGAAAGAATTAATAAGATTAATAAACTCCTGGCCAGACTTATCAAAAAGAAAAGAGAAAGGATCCAAATTAATAAAATCATGAATGAAAGAGGAAAGATCACAACCAACACCAAAGAAATACTAACAATTACAAGAACATACTATGAGCAACTATACACCAGCAAATTCGACAATCTGGAAGAAATAGATGCATTCCTAGAGACATATAAACTACCAAAACTGAACCAGGAAGAAATAGAAAACCTGAACAGACCCATAGCCAGTAAGGAGATTGAAATAGTCATCAAAAATCTACCATGAAACAAGAGACCAGGGCCAGACAGCTTCCCAGGGAATTGCAGCAAACATTTAAAGAAGAATTAATACCTATTCTCCTGAAACTCCCAAAAAATAGAAATGGAAGGAAAACTTCCAAACTCATTTTATGAGGCCAGCATTACCTTGATCCCAAGACCAGACAAAGACCCCATAAAAAAGGAGAATTATAGACCAATATCACTAATGAACATGGATGCAAAAATTCTCACCAAAATACTAATAGGATCCAACAGTACATTAAAAGGATTATTCACCACAAACAAGTGGGATTTATTCCTGGGCAGCAAGCTTGATTCAACATCCACAAATCAATCAACATGATACAATACATTAACAAAAGAAAGCACAAGAACCATATAATACTCTCAATAGATGCTGAAAAAGCATTTGACAAAGTACAGCATCCTTTCTTGATTAAAACTCTTTACAGTGTAGGGATAGAGGATACATACCTCAATATCATAAAAGCCATCTATGAAAAATCCACAGCGAATATCATTCTCGATGGGGAAAAACTGAGAGCTTTTCCCCTAAGTTCAGGAACATGGTAGAAGATCATGGGGGAAGAAAGGAAAAAATCAAACAGTTTGAAACCAGAGATGGAGACAGACCATAAGAGACTCTTAATCTCAGGAAATAAACTGAGGGTTGCTGGAGTGGAGAGAGATTGGAGGGATGGGGTGGCTGAATGATGGACGTTGGGGAAGGTATGTTCTATGGTGAGAGCTGTGAATTGTGTAAGACTGTTGAATCACAGATCCGTGCTTCTGAAACAAATAATTCATTATATGTTAATAAAATAAAAAAAATTTAAATGCTCGTTGAAACAAACATTCATTAGAGGGACTTTGGAAAACAGTTTGGCAGTTTCATAAAAAGTTAAACACATATCTACCATACAGTCTACTCATTCCTCTCCTAGATACTTACCCAGGAGAAGAGAAAGCATATGTCCCTATGAAGACTTGTACATGAGTATTCATGGCAGTTTTATTTGCCAAAAACTGAAACAACCAAAATCTTCATCAATAGGTGAATAGATAGACAAACTGTGGCATAACCATACAATGGAATAACTCTTTGCAATTAAAAAAGAAATGAACTGTGGGTATACATAACAGCATGGGTAATCTGAAATAATTATGCTAAGTGAAATAATTCAGAGATAAAAAAGGATACATACTATATGATTCCATTTACATAAAAGTCTAAGATATGAAAATGATAAAATCTATAGTGACATAAACGAAATGAATGGTTGCCTGGGGGAGAGGGGAATGATAGTCTAAGGTGGAACAGGAGGGTGAGATTACAAAAGGGCAGAAGGACAATTTTGGTGGCAAAGGATATGTCCCTTATCTTGACTGTGATGATGGTTTCATGCATATAAACTATGTCAAGACTTATTATCAAATCATACACTTTAAATATATATGCATTTTATTATTTGTTCAATACTCTTCAACAAAGGTATTTGAACAAAGACAAAACAGAATATGAAGAAAACAAAACAAGAGCTAGAAGAGGAAAAAAGCAAATTAAAGGAAAATTAAAAAATTAAAATTCACAGGTTAATCCTGGAAGTCTAGTATTTTGCTGATAAGAATTCAGAGGGAGGGGCGCCTGGGTGGCTCAGTGGGTTAAAGCCTCTGCCTTCCATTCAGGTCATGATCCCGGGGTCCTGGGATCGAGCCCCGCATCGGGCTCTCCGCTCAGCGGGGAGCCTGCTTCCTCCTCTCTCTCTGCCTGCCTCTCTGCCTACTTGTGATTTCTGTCTGTCAAATAAATAAAAATAAAATCTTAAAAAAAAGAATTCAGAGGGAAAGAAAAGAGAATATGAAGCACAGATAGTTAAACAATGGAAAATACTTCTCAGATCTAAAGTAAGCATCTGGATTTCAGATGGAAAGAGCCCTCAAAGAGCTAAGGAAGCACTTGAAAGAATAAAAACCCATATATAGAAACATCCCACCAAATTTCAGACGAGGAAAGACAGTGAAGGTTCTTAAAGCTTCCAGAGATGGGAAAAGGTAAATCAAAAATGAAATCAACTCCCCCAAAACCAACTCTAATTCAAACTGGCATCAGAAATCTCAACTACAAAGTGGGTATTGGGAAAGGATGGAGCAAAGACCACAGAGTACTGAGGGAAAAATTATTATGAAGCTTGAATTCTATGTCAAATCAAACTCAGTTGAGACAAAATTAAGTCATTTAAGGAATGCATGAATTCAAAAAATTAACTCTCATGCACATTTCATTAAAATTTTTTTAACTTGATGATATAGCCTAATAAAATGAGAACAGAATCCAAGGAAGAGGAAGCTAAGGATCCAGGAAACAGTGAAAATAACCTATGAATACAATGAAAAGAAATCATAGGATGATAGTTGGGCAGCAAGCCTAGAAAGCAACACACTCAAATTAGAAACAAAAGTCTAAAGAACATGTTCAAGAAGAAAATTTTTTCCGTTCAGCACAAATATACTACAAAGCTGGAAGATCTTATTATCATGAAAAGGGCATGTATTTCTTCTCTTATTAGAAAAAAAGGCAATTAGATATTCTAGGGAGGGAATCCATATGGTCTACACATGAAACAATTTAAATATGGCATGATTTTGAGTAGTTGTTAGAATTTCAGAAAAGAAAATCCATTTGACCTTGATGCTTGGAATGTTCTCTTTGGGTTGGCACTGATTTAGCAATGTAGTATTCCATTTTCCAATTAGAATTCTAATCATATGATTTGGATCACTGTAAATAATATTTATTTAATCACAATATTATAAGTGTGTGTTCCAAGGTATTAGAAAAAGTATGGCATCCTTACCGTACAGAACAGAATGTAAATGTTACCGATCTTCACAACATCAAAAGAAGAATATAGCCATCAGAGGCTAAAAAAATGAAGCAAAGGGATGAGAGATGAAGAATGGTTTAGGGATGGTAATTTCTTTCATCTTATGTAATGGAGAATTTGATGTTATTTTAAAAGTCGGTGGAAGATAAGTAGAAGTTTTATATCTTTTTAATTGATATAAGTGAATAATAGAACATATACATATATATATCATATTCATATATATCCTGTTCATTTATATCTTATTTTATATATATGGTATAGCATTGAATAATATTTTTACATATAGTATAGCATCAAATATATATTTAGGAGGAGAGAGAAAAGGGAGAAGTGGTAGGAAATAGTATGTATAAGCTAAATTCCTCTTTTTTCATAACTTGGAATCAATAGGTATTATCTAAACTTGTAAATCAAAAGATAGAATTATAAGTATATTCTTTAGAATTATGATGATAATTGCAAGAACCAAAACCAGAAACATAAAAGAAGCTCTTGAGAATTTGCTAGGTGCATGGGGAGTTCCAATTGGAAAATATTTATTTTTATTTTGTTTTATGCCATCCTATACATGAGTATGTTTTACTTTATTAAGAACAAAAACATAAGGTGCCTGGGTGGCTCAGTCAGTTAAATATCTGCCTTTGGCTCAAGTCATGATCTCGGGGTCCTGGGATGGAGCTCCACGTCAGGTTCCATGCTCAGTAGGGAGCCTGCTTCTCCCTCTCCCTCTGCTGTCCCCCCTGCCTGTGCTCTCTCACTCTCTGTCAGATAAATAAATAAAATCTTTTAAAAAAATTAAGTTAATTGGCTCCACTTCCACTGCCCTCAGGATAAGAACCATACTTATTGACAATCTAGTTCCAAATGACCTTTTTAATCTTGTCTCCCAGAATTCATTCATCTGACCATGTCACCTTTTCCTGAAAGTGCCCTGCTCTTTTGCACATGATTATCTTTCTGTCTTAAAATGGAAGACAGGGATCTACTTTGCTGGGGAAATTTCTAATCAATATTGAAGAATAAGATCAGCAAGAAATCATAAAAAAAAGAAGAAATTCGACTACATAAAAATTTAAAACCTCTACATGGGAGAAAGATACTGTGAACAAAGTTTAAAGATGAATACAAATTGGGAGAAGAAAGATTTGCAGCATATATGACAAAGGATTGGAAAGCAGTAGAGGAAATGGGTATAGCATGGACTCCAACAACTCCTACTAAGCACTGACTTTCCCACTCACCAGCAGCAACATCTTGGGCAAGTTATGTATCTTGCATGTGCCTCACAGTTTTTTCCTCTGTAAAATGGGAATAATGATAGTACCAACTTTATAGGACGTTTTTGAAGAATAAATGAATTAGTACATGTAAACCATTTAGACAGCACCTGACATATATTAAGTAGCATATAAGTTTTAGGTATTGGTATATTGTTGAAAATTTTCGAGAGCACTTAAAATAAGAAAACAATATGTTAGCATCTAGTAGGAAAGGGGTTATAGATAAGGAAGGTCAAAGAAGAAATACTAATGGGCATTAAATATATGAATTTGTTCAAGTTCAATTTATAAAGTCAATGGAAATTACAACAAATGAGACGTCTTGTAAATATCAGATCAGCAAAGATGTAAATGAGTGATAGTGCTCAGTTTGGCAAGGGTATGGACAACTGTACGTGCTCCCAAACATGGGGATGGGGGTGGAGAGTGGCAGGGATAGATTGGTACAACAGTTCTGGAGAACAATGTGGCAATATCAATCAAAATTAAAGATATGTAGTATATTTTTTACTCAACCATTCTAATTTTATGAATTTCTCCTGAATAAATAGGTTGGTAAGAATATCTTTTTTTGTTTACAACAGAAAACAATTAGAAGTAACCTAAATGTCCACCAATAGGAGTCAGTTAAATAAATTAGGATTTATCCCTGTAACAGAATACTATGCATTTACCCAAACCAGATAAAGTGGAGCCACATTTTGACATTCAGCAATATCCACAGTATATTAGGGCTTATTCTCCAGTAGACAATTTTATTTGCAACATTTCATTTAATTTTCCTCACAACTCTATAAGTTATATCATGTTATTAGAGCAGTATTATAAATAAGGAAGCAAATTCAAAGCCATTTGGTGACTCATCGAGGTCACAACTCAAACCTAGACCCACTGACTTGAAGCCCATGTTCTTAATGTCAATGGCATAACGCACATAGATTACAAGCTAGTTTATATTCTATGAGCCTACTTATTACATATGATAAACATGTGATGTGACTTGATGGGGCCCTGGGGTGCCAGATATTTGGTCAAACGTTATTGTGGGTGTGTCTACAAGGGTGTTTTTGGATGAGATTCATATTTGTATTGGTAGATTGAGTAAACCTTTATCCAAACAGTCCGAGACCTGAATAGAACAAAAAGGCTGAGTGAGAAGGAACTCTTCTTGCCTGACAGCCTTGAGCTGGGACATCTGTCTTTTCTTGCCTTTGAATGTAAACTGAAACATCAGCTCCCCTTGGATCTCCAGCTTGCCAGCTTTTGGACTGGAACGTTCACCATCAGCTCTCCTGGGTCTCCAGATAGCCAGCTGTAAGACATCAAAAAAAAAAAAGGCTATAATCTGGGGACTGGCGATTTATAATCATATGGGCCAGTTCCTTATAATCCCTCACTCTCTCCATACATATAAAGAGAATAGTTATAGATATAGCTATAGTTATAATATATATATCTCTCTGGAGAACCCAGATTAATACATACATAATTATATATTTTTAAGGCACAGGAGTATTGGATGGATCTATACCAAACTATTAACAGTTGTTTCCTCTGGAGAGCCAGAAGCATGGAATAGACTTTCACTTTATATTTTATCATTCCATGGTCTTGGAATTTTGCACAGCTAGCAAGAATAACATTTAAGATTAAAAGTGTATAATGATTCTCTGAAAAATAAACCTTCAAATGGCTCCTTCCCCTCTCTGTGATTCCTTCCAACCCCCTCTCCCCCAATCAGAGTTAAGAATCCTCCTGACATTTTGCTTTGACATACATTAGAAAATTTAGAGTATCCGTTCATCATTGAATAGGGCCTAGACTAAGTCCTTTATACTTACCCTGTTTCATTCAACTTCTTGGTCCCTTTTCACTGATAAAGCTAAAATGGGGGATTCCTCAAATAGATTTTGTTCAAGCTGGACAGGGTAAGCTAACCTGAGGGAGGAGATATGCATTCAATCCATCTTTGCTTGTGCTTCCCTTTGCTTTGTTTCCTGGAAAGGGTTTTTACTGCTCTCTGTTAGGAACCATTCCCTTTTGATTTCACCTCCTTTTATGTCTGAGGGTTTGTTATATAATCACAGCTGAAATTCTTTTATTTTTTTCCAAATTTCCTATGGAGAGTTTTACTTTTGGTGCTGGCCATTGGGAAGTCACTTAATGTTCTGAGCTATATTTCTCTAGAATGGGAAACTCTAGATCCAAGCGATAATTTTAAAGGAAAATTTGGACACTGATAGGAAGGATTCACAGCCCAAAGGAAGCACATGAGTATAAACACCTCCAACTGTAGAAACTGGGGACAAAAGTTGAATTTGTATGTTTCTCCTCTCTCTCCTTATTGTCATGGGAAGATCTAGGAAAAATTCCTATCTTATACTCTGAACTCCCTCGCTCTGACCATATTCCACATAATGACTATCATTTTCCCTTGATTATTATAAAAGTATATTAAAAAATATACTTTTATATATTTATATTAAAAAAGGGTATATATTTGCATGGTTGTTTGTGTAGAATATGAAATTACTAACTCTAAAACTTCATTTTGTAGTTAAAATGGCCGACACTTGAACTAACCTATCTGATCTATGTTCTCAGATTATCCAAAGCAATAACTAGAGAGAGGACTGGATAAGAACTCTGTCCAGCATGCTACACTAGCTGTATTACCATGCTTGTACAAACCCGAGAGTGTCTCCTGAAATGTTGCACCCTAGATGTTTTGCTTCCCTCATTTTTAGTCCTTACCCAGGATCCTGCCATCTCTAGCTTCCCTGGGTCAACAGCGATCAGTAGTAATCAATTTTTCCCACTCCCAGTGCCAAACCCATGGTTGTTCCTCATTAGTAAAGACACAATTAATGAGAAGTCGTCAATAAAGTCCTCCAGTAAATGAGAGAAAACAGAGTAGAGAGACCTAGGTCAGGAGCAGCACAAGTGGAAAGGACTGAAGTTTTCACTGACAGTAAGTTTGACTTTCATATATAGGGAACCTACTAAAATTATTAAGGTGATTTTAAGCTGTAATTTTAGATGTCTATTATCTATCACAAAGAGAGCCATAATCCCACTCTCCTCTGCCCTAGTAAGAAAATACCTGGGGTGAATTCAGCAGCAAGATATTTCTAATTCCATTCTACAAAAAAAAGTTAAAAAATTGATAATGTTTAGTCTGAAAAGGAAATGACTCAGGGACTCCATGATAATTTCTTTCAAATATTTGAATGGTTGCCAGATGAAAAAGAATCAGGCTTGTTCTGTATGGTCATAAGAGTTAGAGCCAAAATCAGTGGGTGGCAGCTGCACAGAAACAGATCTTGGCTTGTTATAAGCCCTGATGCCCAGATCATTATTGTTACAAATAATCCCTCTTGGTTTAGTGTGTAAAATAATTGGATTTCTTACCTCAGCAAACCAGATTGTAATCATACCCTACATACAAGCTCTACTGGAACAGAAATATGCTAACAGGCATAGTCAACAAAAACTATGGATGGAAGAGTTGGGAAGCTGCCATCCCTCCTTTCTTCCATCCCTTTCCCCTCATACTTATTTGGCTTTTCTTTTTCTTTTCTTTTCTTTTCTTTCTTAACTCTATATTAGTGGAAGCCCTTGAGATAGTTGGAAATGATGAGGTTTTCTCAGGTGGGCTTTCCTCTTGCTACAAGGGGTTCCTTTCTGAAACCCACTCCATGCTCTCCATTCCTCCTTCTCACACAGCCCAGATCCCCAGTAGTCTTCATTTCATCCCAGACACCTGCTTTCAAAATCCTAAGGACCACATGCTGGTTTTGTCACAAGGACCAGACCTTAGACCTTGTACTATCCCTCCCCCTTTATCTCTCACTTTCTCTGTCTCTCTTTCTCTCTCTCTCATTTCCTCTCTCTTCTTTTATACTTCTGATTTAATCCCCAAAGATTCAC